>SEYY01016375.1:45000-72500 GCA_009176605.1 Armadillidium nasatum
GGTAGCCGCTCTGATCCTTTTAACTCTCGCTCTATAGCTCTCACTTGTATTCTGTCTAAGATTTTTGAAACCCTTCTCAAATCTCAATGCTTAGATCATCTGGAGTCCCATTCCCTTCTTTCTGATCATCAGTATGGCTTTCGACGTTCGAGGTCTACTGATGATATACTTTCCTATCTCACAGATTTATGGTCTTTTGCCTTTAGGAACCATTGGGAGGCTTGTTTGGCGGAGCTTGACCTATCTAAGGCATTTCACCGGGTATGGCATGCGACACTGCTTTTCAAGATCCAATCCTTTTAGTTTCCTCCTTCTATTTGCTTACTTGTTTCTAGCTTTCTTTCTAATCGTTCCATTTCTGCTGTTGTTGATGGGGAGATTTCTTCATTTCCTGTTAAAAGTGGTGTTCCTCAGGGTTCTGGCTTGTCTCTTACTCTATTCTTACTTTTCATTTATTATATTCTCAGCTGTTCATCTAATCCCTTCATTCATATGCCGATGACAACCCTCCATTCTTCTACTCATTTCAAATCTGCTCCTTTCTTTGCATCTAGAGTTGCCTCCCGTCTTCATCTTTCCGATTCCATTCTTGCTGATCTGAATAGAATTTCCCAGTGAGGTAGTCTCAACCTTGTGAAATTAACTCTTTAAGAACTCAACTTCTTGAAGTCTCCCACTCAAAGACACCTAATTTTTTCTATTTCTTTAGATGGTTCTTCCGTCTCTCCTGTTGACGGTATAAATATCGTTGGCCTTCACATAAACAAAAAAATGTCTTGAAAACCTCATATCACAATGGTTCTGGGAGTTCTGTTTAGGCTTCGAGAATTATTTTCTTCGCTGTTACTAAAATTACATAAAAGCCTCATCCGCCCTTGGATGAAGTACTGCTCTCATATCTGGGGTGGCTCAGGTTTCACCCGTCTTTTGGATAGGGTTGAGTCAAAGGTTGAAAGACTTATAAATTGTTCTGCCCTTTCTAATTCATTTGACCCTTTATCTTTGGGACGTTACGTTGGTGCCATGTCTCTTTTCTATAGGTACTACAGCGGCAAATGCTCGGGGGAACTATCCACTCGTATACCTCCACCTTTACGTCGTCCTCGCAGCACAAGGGTGCATGTCTGCACATAAATTTTGTGTGAACATTGGCAACTCCAGTATTGTCCGCTGTGGTACCTCCTCCTTTCCAGCCACCTCTGTTTTATGGAATTCTCTCCTATCTACTATTACTACGCTGCCGAATTTAATCTCAATTACTTTAAAGCCCACGTTTGTGCTCAACTACGAAATTAGCATTAGGTTGAACTTGTAGCGTTTTTCTTATTCTCTTTCTTGAATAGGGCTTTGCCCGTGAGCGGTGGTGATGCGCATATATATATATATATATATATATATATATATATATTATATATATATATATATATATATATATATATATATATATATATATATATATATATATATATATATATATATATTATAATAAATTTACTATATATATATATATAATATATATATATATATATATATATATATATATATATATATATATATATATTATATATATATATATATATATATATATATATATATATATATATATATATATATATATATATATATATATATATATATTGTGGCAGATATATAATTCCAGCTTTTGCTTATGAATTTGATCGTACTGTCTTCTGTCATTTTTTAAATATTAATTTCTTTCAATGCAAATTCGAAATAAAAATCTGTTCATATAGAAAAAGGGGAAGTTCATTTTTATTTCTACAAAAATTCCTGTCATATTTTCGTCTTATTACTGTCCTTTTATTCGTAAAGAATTTTATTCATTTATTACTGTCAAGAAAAAAAAAACTGTCCTTTTTTTGTTCTCTTTATAATAAAGAGAAGACCAAAAAAGAAAAGGACAGTTTTTTAAACAATAAAATGAGTATTTTTTAAGCAATAAAATGTTAATAATAAAAAAAAGAATTTCACACAACTGGAATATTTCTATTTTTTTTTTTATTTTTTTTTTAACCCACGAACTGGAATACTGGAATTTAGGGTTTAAGCACCTCCCTCCCCCACCTCCATTATATTCCAGACATTCCAAACTTACACTGTGGAAGCACACCAAGAATACGTAATATTGAGACAGAGATAAACTCTGCCTCTCTCGGCGGTAATTATTATTTTCATTATAAGTACGAAGGGGCTCAGGAATGTCTAAATTTTATGATTACTTCTTTCACAAATTTAAAATTAAGTTCAAATGCTGAATATTAAAGCTTATATATATATATATTATATATATATATATATATATATATATATATATATATATATATATATATATATATATATATATATATATATATATATATATATATATATATATATATTATATATATATATATAGGCCAGACTTCACTTCAGCATCCTTAAATATTTCAAAAACTACTAAACGTACGTTAAAAAAGATAATATTTTTGGAATCCTTGAAGAATTTTGATAAAGAAAAGTTAGGAATTAAAAAATTTATAATAATTTTAATACGTGCGTAATTAATAGTTTTTTACTATGTTGAAAGACATCGTACGTTTGACAGCGTCTCTTTTTGTGAGATAAATTTTTCCAATTTGGAGGAAGGTAAATTTAGCGATTGAGTAAGAATAGTGAAAAAAATGTGAAATATATATATATATTTGGTGTAATATGGCAGTATGCCTGTGTCCTACGGCAACATTCCAGCAATCGGTTAGGCCTGTATCTCACGGCAACTTCGGTCGTCAGGTTATGTTAAGTCTAATTAAGTTCCTTAAAAACCTAAATAATAATAATAATAATAAGGCAAAAATTTTCCTCAGTTATCGTACACAAACAAATTTTTTTTTTTAAACTTATTTTTACATCTTTTATAATTTTCTTTACCAAAATTCTTCAATGTGAAATATATATATATATATATTTGGTGTAATATGGCAGTATGCCTGTGTCCTACGGCAACATTCCAGCAATCGATTAAGCCATAATCCCACGGCAACTTCGGTCGTCAGGTTATGTTAAGTCTAATTAAGTTCCTTAAAAACCTAAATAATAATAATAATAATAATAAGGTAAAAATTTTCCTCAGTTATCGTACACAAACAAATTTTTTTTTTTAAACTTATTTTTACATCTTTTATAATTTTCTTTACCAAAATTCTTCATTGTGAAATATATATATATTTGGTGTAATATGGCAGTATGCCTGTGTCCTACGGCAACATTCCAGCAATCGGTTAGGCCATAATCCCACGGCAACTTCGGTCGTCAGGTTATGTTAAGTCTAATTAAGTTCCTTAAAAATATAAATAATAATAATAATAATAAGGCAAAAATTTTCCTCAGTTATCGTACACAAACAATTTTTTTTTAAACTTATTTTTACATCTTTTATAATTTTCTTTACCAAAATTCTTCAAGGATTCCAAAAATGCTATCCTTTTTAACGTACTTTTAGTAGTTTTTAAATATTTAAGGATGCTAAAGTGAAGTCTGACCATATATATATATATATATATATATATATATATATATATATATATATATATATATATATATATATATATATATATATATATATATATATATATATATATATATATATATATATATATATATATATATATATAATATATATATAAATAAGAGTAAATATTAATGAAACATGAATAAATAAATAAATAATGAACAAAAAATTAACATTTTCTGTTGCTTCTCTTCTCCTCCTGACCCTCCCACTCCCTCAACCCCTTCCCCCCCCCCGCAACCTCCCTATTCTCCATCTAGAAAAAATGTTGAAGCTGCTTTTTGGAGATCACGCGTTCCTTCAGCTGAGACATTTAAGAAGATAAGCCAAAATAAGATTTTAGACGTAATATGTAATAGGGGAAAACAGAGGCTTCTGATGAGACAATCGAAACGAAAAGGTACTCACTCTATATACGTACGAGTATACATACATATATATATATATATACATAGTGCATACATACAGGAATTCACACGTAAATATATATTTAACATAAGCAACCGTAACAATAACTGTCATAAACCGGGTAATAGCAAGGAATTTTTTATTTACTTCTTTATTTTAAAATGGATTTACTTTTATTATGATGATTTTTTTAAAGCTATTTTTAATATACAATTTTAAAAATATATTTCTGTACTTTTAATTGGTACGCAAATTGGTAGGTTTTATTACATTTTTTCAATGGAATTGAAGAAAATATCACATTTTGGTGAATAAGTTGGAAAATTTGTAAAAAAAAAAAAAAAAAATCTGACCTTTTTTCAAAGACAAATCTGTTCGTGTTCGTTGCCTGTCAAAAGTTTACTTTTTAAAAATTTTGAACTTCACAAAAGATAAATTAAGGGTAGCCGTACAATAGTTACTTTTTTGTAAGAAACTGACTACTTTGTTCAATATATATATATATATATATATATATATATATATATATATATATATATATATATATATATATATATATATATATATATATATATATATATATATATATATATATATATATATATATATATATATATATATATCTATAATTCGAACACATGTGGGCGTAGCTTCATATAAAAACTGTCGCTTATGTATTATTAATTCATCCGTAAACGTGAAATAATTTTTATTTTATTATTTAAATTATTATTTATTTTTTATTATTAAATTTTTAATTTAAATTATTTAATTTATTATTATATAATTTAATTTATTTAATTTTTTTATTTGATTGTTAATTTAATGAAATTATTTAGTTTTTTATTTAACTTTTAAATTTAAATCATTTACTTTTGTTTTTTAAATTTAATTTTCAATTTGAATTTATTTAATTTTAAATTTAAATTATTATTTTTTTCATTTATTTCTTAATATTTGCATTTAAATTTCAACTTAGTGTTTATTCTTAATTCACAAATGGAATCATTTCGTAATCACATCAATACTACTACTACTACTGCTACTACTACTACTACTACTACTAATAATAATAATAATAATAATAATAATAATATAATAGCTTTTTGCCGTTAGCTGTCACATGTAACTGATATTCTTTACTCTGGTTACAAAGTCCACTTCTATTCCGAGAGAGAGAGAGAGAGAGAGAGAGAGAGAGAGAGAGAGAGAGAGAGAGAGAGAGAGAGAGAGAGAGAGAGAGAGAGAGAGAGAGAGAGAGAGAGAGAGAGAGAGAGAGAGAGAGAGAGAGAGAGAAGAGAGAGAGAGAGAGAGAGAGAGAGAGAGAGCATAATTTCCGCTTTTTCTTCTGCTGTTCAAGTCGTATATGCTTTATCATTAGTGTTATCGAAAGATAAAATTTTGTTAATGATAAAATGGAATTTACATAGTCAAAAATTGTTTAACTTCGAGAAAAGAAAAATTTCTTAACTTTGATTTCAACTGGAAAAGAAAAAATAAAATTGCAATGTCACTAATAATAATAATTCACAATTCACAAATATTTATTCAGGAGATGGTACATTTACAGGCTTAAAGTTTAACAGTAGGTCCTATACTACTAAATTCAATAATAATCTAATAATAATAATAATAATGTGACAATGTCCAGTTCTCTGAAAAGGGGCTGCTAGGGGAAAACACTGCCGTTTCCTTTGAGCCCCAATGTTTAATACATATAAATTTAATAATTACAAGTTAGGATAGGTTACTTCTAGAGTAACGAAGTTCTAGATTATTGATCATGCAAGCAACAATAACAAAGTCGTTAATTATGAAGTTTGCTACAATAATTCTAGTAATAATAATAACAATGATGATATTTATTTCAAGTATTGAAACAATAATAATAATAATAATAATAATAATAATAATAATAATAATAATCATAATAATAATGGTAACTATTTTGATAACAATTTCTGTTATACAACAGTGATAAAAATAGTGATAATAATAGTTATGATAATAGTAGTAGTAATAAAATAAGTTGTAATATAATATTTTCAATAAAATTTTCAATAATAATAATAAGTTGTAATATAATATTTTCAATAAAATTTTCAATAATAATAATAAGGACAATAAGAGTAATAAAACAATTGCAGCACCGATTTTATCTTGTAATAATAATGATCGTTTTGATGATTTCAGTAATAATTACAAGTTATGGAATTAATATTCTTGAATGCTATAGATTATCTGATTTAATAATATTAAGAATAGAGATAATAATCTTATTAATAAAAATATCAATGGTTAAAATAATAACAGGTAATGTAATAATGCTAATAATAATAATAATAATAATAATAATAATAATAATAATAATAATAATAATAATAATAATAATAATAATAATAACAATAATGATAATAATATAATAAAAATAATAATAATAGTAATAATAATAAGAACAATTTTAATAATACTAATGATAATAATAATAATAAAAATAAAAAAAATAATAATAATAAAAATAATATAATAATAATAATAATAATAATAATAATAATAATAATAATAATAATAATAGTAATAATGATAATAACAATAATAATAATGGATCAATACGAATTTAAGTACCTTTTTTTAATTTTGCGCGCATATGATTTTATTGATCTTTCATTTTTTATGTCGTCTGGGAGATTGTTAAACAGAATGGTGGAGAATAGCTTACTGCTTGTCGTGCTTTAGTGAGCCTGTACAAAGGGTTTTTAGGTTATTGTTGTTTCTTAAGATTATTCCTCTTTCAATTTGATTGTTTTGGTGGTTTGTTTTTAGGAATTCGCATGTGTTATTATTTATTACTTTGTGAATTTCCTTTAGGAGGGAGAGGTTTAGAAGATGATCAAATTGCAATATGTTAAGTTTTTTGAATAAAGGTGGTGTATGACTATAAAAGTCTCTACTGCCGCTGAGAAGTCTTATGATTCGTTTTTGCATTGCTATGATTTGATGTGTGTTTGATTTGGGTGTTGTTCCATATACCGAGAGACAGTAAAGTATGTGGGGGTGAATGTGTGCAATATATATTTTGCGTAGAACATACAGTGGAATGGATTTTACTAATTTAACAAGGATGTTCATATATTTTGCAAGGTTATTTACTTAATGTGTTTATGTGTTCTTTAAATGTTAATTTTTCATCTATAATGACTCCCAGGATTTTCGCGGTATTTGTTCTGGTTAGTTCAAAATCTTTTAGTTTTATTTTAAAATTATCTCCTACATTTTTGTTGCTTATTGTAATGTAAGAGTTTTTTGAATGTTTAATGATAGTTTATTTGAGTCGACCCATCTCGTGATGTTTGTTAAAGAGCTTTCAACTTTTTTGGAGAGTGTTTCGGGGTTCTTGTCATCGATCAGTATTGATATATCATCTGCGAATGACACAGAGAAGGAGTTGTGTGAGTTTATTAAGTCGTTTATATATTTTGAAAATAGAAGCGGAGCAAGTATGGACCCCTGTGGAACACCAGTTTTTATTTGTTGTGTGTTAGAGAGTATATCACCTAACTTTACGTATTGTTGTCTACCTTTGAGGTAAGTTTTAAACCACTGCAAGTTTAGGCCATCGAAACCCAGTCTATTTAATTTGGTTAATAGGATATCATGGTCTATTGTGTCAAACGCTTTGGTGAAGTCTAGTAGCAGAAGGACGGAGGAGTCTTTATTTTCTAAATTTTTATAAAGTTTTTCGGTCAGACAGATAAGCGCGTCCGATGTTGAACGCCCTTTTCTGAAGCCGACCTGGAAATCGCTAAATAATGAATTTGAGGTGGAAATATTCAGTCAGCTGTTCAAATATTATTTTTTCGAAAATTTTGCTAATCGTGTGTGTAATGGAAATGGGTCTATAGTTTTTAGGTAGGGAGGGATCGTCTTTCTTAAATATAGGAGTCACGCGGGAGATTTTAAGGGTAGAGGGGAAAACACCTAAAAGGATTGAAGCATTGAATAAGTGAGCTAGTGGGATGGAAATGATGTCAGCCACGAGTTTGTATTTGTGATTTGGGACGCTTAAGATATCACATTTTTTATTTTTTAGGCCTGCTGCTATTATATTTTGGACATCTAATGGAGTAATGTTTTCGAAAGTGAAATGTGAGTTGCACTGAGGTAAAAATGATTCAAAGTTTGTTTGACCTGCTGAACTGTTTGTTAAAATTTCGGTTCCAATATTGATAAAATAACTGTTAAGTGAATCTGCGATCTTCCTTTGGTCTGATGAGACTTCACCATTTATTGATAATTGGTTTATTTGGTGGGTATGTTCTTTGTTTTTATTAATGAGGTTGTTTATGAGGCTCCACGTTGCTTTTGTATTGGTGTTTACCTCGCAGAATTTGTCAGTGTAATATTTTCTTTTCGCCTTTTTTAATAGTGCTTTTAATTGGTTGCTATAATTGTTATATAATTGAAGAGGGATGATTCCTCGTTTATAATTACGGTAGAGTTTGTGTTTTTGATTTATTGAATTTAATAATCCTAATGTTAACCATGGATTTTGGACCCTTTTACAGCCTAACTGCTTAGTTTTAATTTTGAAGGTCTCATCATAACATCTATATAGTTGATTGATAAAAGTACTAAATCTTGAGTCTATGTCTACTTGTTCATTGTATATAAAGGAAAAGTCAATTTCTTTTACTTTATCTATGAATATCGCATTGATAGCTTCTTTATCTTCTCTGTATTTGATAGTTGTTATGTTATTGGTTTTATTTAAATTCCATTGTATAAGGCAAGGAAAGTGATCAGTAAGGTCAGTCTGGATGATAAAAGATTTCATAATACAATTTAAGTTTCCCCAAATGTGATCTAATAAGGTGGGATTTCTGTTTTCAATGTTATTAGGCCTAGCGGGTTGTGTTATATAATTTATAAATCCGTGTGATGTCATAAGGTTCTGTAAAGGGGTGGCTCCTAATGAGGGGTTTTTGTTCAGCATATCTATATTAAAGTCCCCAGCAATCAATACATTTGAGTTATTTAGGACGGGTTTGAATAAGAGAGTTCAGAGCGCATATGAAATCATTTCTAGAAGAGTTTGGTGGTCTGTATATTCCGACTATATTTTGTTTAATTTGTTTGGTGTTAATTTGAATAGCAAGTGCTTCGATGGTATCATTCCCAATTGATGTAATTATTTTGACTTTGCTGCAAAATTCATTCCTTACGTATATTGACACTCCACCTCCTCTTTTGTCATTTCTAACTAGATGTGTTTCATTGTATCCTGGGATTGGGTAATTGTCTTTGTTGTGGTTATTTAAAAAAGTTTCACTAAGCACAATAATGTCAAAATTTATATTTTGATATGATATATAATTTGGGAAATCATCATGATGTTTAGGGAGGCTTCTTATGTTATAGTGGAGTAGTGTAAGTTTGCTTGATTTAAATGATTTATCTTTCTTTAATTCATCAGGGTAGATGTATTCAGATTTGATGGCATTTTTAATAGAGAGTGTTTCGCTTTGATTGTTGACGGCATTCATTGGCTTTCCTACAGCAGATATTTCTAGAGTTAATAAATTATAGTATCAAATAAAAGGGCAATAATATTATTGGTAAATAATAATAATAATAATAATAATAATAATAATAATAATAATAATAATAATAATAATAATATTTTAAGATCACAAAATAGTAAATATTAAGTAAAGTATGTAGTGTGAAGTTTCGAAACGGTAAAAGTCTATTCCTTTCTTAAAAATAAAATCAATGGAGCCAACATCGCAAGATTTAGGCCCTACAACTTAAAATCTACTCTGATGAGGGTGAGTTTTGATTACGGTTATCCAGAGATATTCGTTGGAAAAGGCAAATAAATACAAGCTCCATTTTCCCTGAATTTTTTTTTTTTTTTTTTTAAGAAAAATTATTTTGATGTATTACTTTTCCAATGGTTCTGTTCAATATTACGTCATTATTGAGATAGAATTTCTCACTTATTTATCTCGGTGAAAGTGCTAGTGCTTGGCATTTGCATCTCCTCCCTCTCAGGCACCCATTTTGACATTATCACGTGATTCGAATTGGACGAAGTCTGATTCTGTGTTAGTGATAGATTTAAAATCAAGCGAATCCTGAAGAGAGGGTCCAGAGAATAGTATCCGACTCGGACCTGACGCAGTCCGGCCCTTTGTCGCGTATACATGGAGCAGATGAGTACGACTATGGAGCAATATATTAGTGTTATTTTATAATTTAATCTTTTATATATTACATAATAAAAGCATGAACTCAGCACTTTCATCTGATTTTAAATGTGTGACGTCATTATATGATGAAACCATTTCGTCTCGTTTTCTTTTAAAGGTGAAACTTTAGAATCATTTTTATTACCCAAAATAAAGAAGATTTGTAAGCGTAATCTATGAGAAATTTGGAAACAAGTTATTACACGTTCGTTTAAGCTATTATGAAACAGTAAAACGATTAATCAGTTTATTACATTACAAAATAATAATGTGCTCACTGTAGATGAATCTGATTTTCTTGTATGTGATGTAATTTTATGACGTCATACATCTTTCATTTAATGTGTTACATAAAAATTATTCTTTAATGTTGCATTATAGACAAGTAAATGCAGTATTTGAATCTAATTTTACGTATGTGACACATAGAATAGAATTTTCCATCCGATGGAATCGGATTCGGATCACGTGGTGATGACGTTATAGAAATATAATTTCATAGTGTCATGATATCATTGTAAAATAGCTCACAAGGTATGTGTATATGTCAGTCCTAAGACAGTGATCGATAGCTTATGACTCATGAAAGAGCGTGGGCACTTTTCTTTAGGTACGTGCCGTTGAAAAAAGCCAGGCACTTTGCTGTTAACAGGAAGGTTGTCTGCTGTTAAAGGACAGGTGGTCTGATGTTAAAAGACAATAGGTTTGCGGTTATAAAGTTATATAATAATTCAAAAGGTCTGAAAATGGTCGAGTAGTCATAAAATGAGTTCAGTATAAAGAGCCTGAATAGTGCCAGCTGGCATTATCCACAAAAATGTCCCCTGCTTTATATATATATATATATATATATATATATATATATATATATATATATATATATATATATATATATATATATATATATATATATATATATATATGACCACTTTATTATTATTATTATTATTATTATTATTATTATTATTATTATTATTATTATTATTATTATTGTTGTTGTTGTTGTTTTCGTTGTTGTTGTTGTTGATGCTGATATTGTTGTTATTGTTGTTGTTGACATTTGTTTACAAGATATTATATTTTTCTTGTTGTTGTTGACTTTGAAGTTTGTTTTAGTTGTTGTTGTTGTTGATGAAATTTTTCTGTTATTGCTATTGTTGATGTTATTGTTGTTGAAGTTTTTGTTCTTGTTGATGTTGATGTTGATTTTATTTTTGTTCGAATTCTCAGAATTACCTTCAAATTTTGACTGTATTCAATTTATATGATTTGTTTAAATTTTTTTTTTTTTATTATTATTAAAGGTTTTGAAATTCATTTAAAAAAAATGCATTTATATTTTTTATTGTTTTATTCTTTATTTAATTATGTCTAAAATCGATTCAATTAACATATGACAAAATTTAACACACACACACACACACACACACACACACACACACACACACAACACATACACACACACGCACATACACACACACACACCTACCCACACACACAAAAACACACGCACGCACGAACACATGAACACACACACACCTACCCACACACACACACAAACACACGCACCCACGAACACACGCACTTTACAATAAGCTAACTTTGTTAACAAGCGAATTTTCATTAGACAAATATTTTAGCTTTTTTTTTCAGTCTTTTTTATTGATGTCACCCATAAGTGTAGCATCTTATTATTTTGGAATTCCCAACCACTCTTGTTTAGAACCTTCCCAAAACATCTTACATCAATATCAATAAAATAAAGAGTATCCGATATCATGATAAGTAAATTGATAATTATTTATAAATGATAAAAAAAAAAATACAAAAAAAAAAAAAATAAATAAATTTAAACAAAGGGACAGGACACTACTACAAGACTGTAATATTATATTATAATATATATATATATATATATAATATATATATATATATATATATATATATATATATATATATATATATATATATATATATATATATATATATATATATATATATTTCTAGTGTGTGAGTGAGTGAATGAAGTCAAAAGTGATGGCTGAAAGAAGGGGAGCTACTAAGATACTGAAAGTGGGAACGTTAAATGTAAGGGGAGTGAATAAAGAAGAGAAAAGAGAACAAGTTGGAATAGTGATGAAGGAAAAGGGATTTGATGTGCTGGCATTGACAGAAACGAAATTGAAGGGTAAAGGGGAAATATCATTTGGGATGTACAAATGGATATACGCCGGTGTAAATGAAAGGGTTAGATCAAGAGAGGGAGTGGCAATAGTTATGAAAGATGTGTGGCGGAGTTGTGTGAAGGGGAGTGGCAGTATAGGAGCCAAAATAGAATGGGTACGTTTAAGGGTACGGAGGGAGTACTGGGTTTTTATTTGTGCTTATGCACCGGTGGTGGGAACTAATGAAAGGGAGAGAGAGGCATTCTGGGATAGTCTGAGTGAGTTTGTGGGGAAATTTGATAATGGAGATCATATATGTATGTTGGGAGACCTGAACGTGAGGGTAGGTAATGCAAGTGTGAAAAGAATATTAGGACCCTTTGGGGTAGAAGGTGTGAATGAAAATGGGACTGAATTAATTGGAATGAGTGCTGCAAGAAGAATGATGATTGGTAATACATGGTTTATGAAGAAAGATATTCACAAGTATACATGGGTGAATGGGGAGAAGGGACTGTTGGATTTCGTATGTGTGAGATGGGAAGAGAGGAGTAGATTATTAGATGTTAATGTATTAAGAGGAGCAGCCATGGATATATCTGACCATTACTTAATAGTGGCGAGGGTCAAGGTTAAAGGAGGTTGGGAGAAAGTAAATGTGAGAAAGAGGGTGGTGGAGGTGGTGCGGGTAGAAAGGATGGAAGAAGAGGAAAATAGAGGTGATTACATAAGAGGAATAAGAGAGAAGTGGAGAGAGGTATTGAGGAGTGAGGTGGAGGATGTTGAAGAGGAATGGAATAAATTGAAGATAGCTTTAGTGGAGGTTGCGAGAAGTGTGTGTGGGGTGAAGAAAAAAATAGGAAATGGAAGGCGGAAAGGGAGTGAATGGTGGAATGAAGATTTGGAGAATATGGTGAAAAGAAAGAAGGACGCCTTTAACAGGTATCTGGGTACAAAGGAGGCACTGGATTGGGAGGAGTATAGGGAGAGGTGTAGGGAGGTGAAAAGAGAGGTCAAGAGGGCAAAAAGAAGAGTAGAAGAGGAGTGGGCCAGAAAGTTAGCAGAAAATTTTAAGGAAAGAAATAAAATGTTTTGGAAAGAGGTAAATAGGGTGAGAAAAGGAGGGGAAGAGAGGGGAGAGGGAGTGAAAGGGGAAGATGGAGAAATATTACAGGAAGAGAAGAATGTTGGAGAAAGATGAAAAATGTATTTTAGTGAATTGTTGAACGAAGGGATAGAGATTAGTAATTGGGGAGGGGTAGAAAATAGTGGAGAAGTAGTTAGCGAGGATCAAGAGAGAAATATTAGTAAAGAGGAGGTGGAAGTAGCGGTGAGAAAGGTAAAGAAAGGAAAATCAGCAGGAATGGATGGTATATATATATGGAGAAATGATAAAAGAGGGACCTAGAGAGTTGATTGACTGGTTGGTGAGATTGTTTAATGTGTGCTGGAGAGAAGGGAGAGTGCCTCAGGAGTGGCAGGACTCCTGCATTGTACCCATATACAAAGGAAAAGGTGATAAGATGGTTTGTAAAAATTATAGGGGGATCAGTCTGCTGAGCGTGATAGGAAAGATTTATGGGAAGGTGTTAGTGAGGAGAATGAAAGAATTAACAAGTGAAGGAATGGGTGAGGAGCAAGGGAGTTTTAGGGAGGGTAGGGGATGTGTGGACCAGGTATTCACACTGAGATTGATTGCAGAGAAATTGCGTGAAAAAAATAAAAAGGGGTATGTTTGTTTTCTGGATTTGGAAAAAGCATATGTTAGAGTATGCAGGAGAAAGTTATTCGAAATATTAATGGAAAGGGGGTTGAAAGGGAAATTACTGAAGGGAGTGAAAGCTTTTTATGCGAATTGTAGATCAAGAGTGAGGGTGAAGATGGAACTTTCTGATTGGTTTAGCATAGGAGTGGGATTGAAAAGGGGTGTGTAATGTCGCCATGGTTATTTAATCTATTGATGGATGGTGTAGTTAGAGAAATGGAGAGAGGAGGGAAGGGTATTAGGTTGAGAAAAATGTAGGGTGAATGGGATGTGAATGTTTTACTTTTTGCAGATGATGCGGTGTTGGTGGCAGAATCTGGAGAAAAGTTGAGAATACTTGTGAGAGAGTTTGAGGGGAAATGTGCAAACATGAGATTGAAAGTCAATCCAGCGAAGAGTAAAGTTATGAGGATTGGAGGTGGGGATGAAAAGATGTGGAGGGAGGAATGGGGGGTGTAGAAGTGGGGGGAAGGAAACTTGAGGAGGTGAATGAATTCAAATATCTAGGAATGTTGGTAGAAGGTAAGGGTGGGACGGAAAAAGAAATAAAGAATAGAGTTTTAGAGAAAATGAAAGTGTTGGGGGGGGTCTAAGAGAAGTATGAAAGAAAGGAAAAATTTCAAAAAAAATAAAGATAAGAATGTTTGAATGTATGTGTTTACCTTCTGTAATGTATGGGTGTGAAACATGGATGTTAAGTGCTCGAGCGAGGAAAAGTTTGAAAGTCTTTGAGATGAAATGTTTGAGAGCGGAGAGCGATATGTAAATTGAGAAGGATTGATAGGATTAGAAATGAAAGAATAAGGGAGATGTGTAAATGGAAGAGGGGTTTAGCTGTTAGAGCGGAGGAGGGTGTGCTAAAATGGTTTGGACATATGTGTAGAATGAATGAGGACAGAATGGTGGCAAGGTACTTAGATCCGAGGTGGATGGTGGTAGGGAGAGGGGAAGGCCAAAGTGGAGATGGATGGATGGAGTGAGAGAGATTTTGAGTGGAAGGAATTTGAATTTAGAAGAGGGTAGAAGACTTGCGGAGGACAGAGTGAGATGGAGGGCGGTGGTGAAAGGGGTTGAAAGATAAGAATGGGTATGTTTGTAAGGGAATTATGACGGGCACCACCCCACGAAAGTGGGAAAGGTGATAGCGAAATAAATAAATAAATATAAATATTATATATATATATATATATATATATATATATATATATATATATATATATATATATATATATATATATATATATATATATATATATATATATATATATATATCAACTCTGGTGGGCAAAGGGCAGTGGTCTACCAAAAACTCCACCAGAGTTAGGGGGAAAGACGGAAAGCAGGTCAAATTAAAATTAAAAGCCGACTTGACCTGATACGCGATGCTTGAAGGTGTGTCAGTCATAGGAAGTCGGGAAAATAGATGAAAGGAGTGTGTTCCAGACTTTTCCAGTAGAGTACATGTAAGATTGAGCATAACAGTTAAGGCTGGGGTCAGAGAGTTGGATAAAGAAAGGATGAGACTATGTAGAAAGACGAGTCGCATGAGCCCTTCTCAATGGAGAGGGTATGCGACGAGAGAGTTCAGAAGAGCAATGTCCATTGTAATAGCGATAGTATAGAGAGAGTGACGCAACAGTTCGACGGGCAGAAAGAGATTGGAGAGAATTAGTTTGCAGCATGCTATCTTAAAATAAGAAATATTTAATTCGATTTGCAGATCTTAATTACATTAGATACGATTGGTAAGTAAACTTTCATTTCTCTTTAACTGTTTATCTTCTTTTTCCTTCTTTAGTTTTTATAATAAAATGCAATAAAATGTAATAGAGAGAAGAGAAGATTTTCATTTTTTTATGAAGATCGTAAATTTTATCTACCTAAAATTTTCATTATTTATGAAGATCCTAAATTTTATATACCTAAAATTTTCATTATTTATGAAGATCCTAAATTTAATCTACCTAAAATTTTCATTATTTTTGAAGATCCTAAATTTTATCTACCTAAAATTTTTATTATTTTTGGAGATCCTAAATTTTATTTACCAAAATTTTCATTATTTTTGAAGATCCTAAATTTTATCTACCTAAAATTTTCATTATTTTTAAAGATCATAAAGTTTATCCAATTAAAATTTTCATTATTTTTGAAGATCCTAAATTTTATCTACCTAAAATTTTTATTTTTGAAGATCCTAAATTTTATCTACCTAAAATTTCATTATTTTTGAAGATCCTAAATTTTATCTGCCTAAAATATTTTTATTTTTGAAGATCATAAATTTTATCCAATTAAAATTTCCATTATTTTTAAAGATCATAAATTTTGTCTACCTAAAATTTTCATTATTTTTGAAGATCCTAAATGTTATATACCTAAAAATTACTAAGAGGTACTTCTTATTGACCCCAGCCATGCACGCTAAGATAACCAAAGCTACATGCAGGCCCCAACCCCGGATAAATGGAGAGGGCTGTGCAGTGGAATAACCACCCATTCACGTAAGAAAAATAGATTTCAGAAACAACCGCAGCCCAATGTGAACATTACGGGCAATAGTAAGTAGGTAACTTCTTATTCAATTATATCAGAGCACCATCATATAACGAACATCAAATATTTCCTTTTCCGTTTGAGCAATTTAGGGTCTGTTAAAGATGAAATAAATAAATTTCCTTAGACACGTATAGTTTTTTATTTATTTATTTATTTATTTATTTATTTTATGAGATGTGCGCGGGTTTGGAAACAAATATTTTAATTTTCCAAGTGCAAAATAATTTATGTTTTTCAAAGTTTTATTTGGCGTTCCATTTTATCCTCTTGGTGGAGAGCAATATGGACACCATTCATATGAAGTTGATATTCTTTGAATCAAAAAGATTATATTAACTGAAAGTAAATTCTGGTAGCTTTGACCGTGGCGTAACGGTAGAGTAGTTGATTCACGTGTTTGAATGCGCTGGTTCGATCCTTTATGCTGGTTATTGAAAGAAATTTCCTAAAAAGTTCCCCTACATGAATAGGACAAAACCGGTGAGGTGGGAACTTTTTTTCATTTTTTTTAAATTACATACATAAAACTATTTTCAGATTGTAAGTTACATGCCCCTCCCTCACTCACCTCCATCTCCCTCTATACCCCTACCCCCTACCTCTTCCCTAACCCCTAAGTAGTTCCCTCTCCCCCCCCCCAAATTTACAGAGAATTAGAATGCCTAGAATTAGAATTGTTATGCTTAGTAATTACTTAAAATATAACGCTACAACAATATCAATCCTTTACCCACGAAAACATGATGAAGGATTCTTAAATTTTATTTCCTTAAATACAAAACCTAATCTTTAATTAAATTAAAACAATATTTATTTAACAAAATTTCATTCCCTTCTAAATAATTATTTAACTGTTTTTTTTTTTTTTTTTTTTTTTAATGCGGAATTTTGTCGACGTTAATGAACACTTCCAAAACACTTAAACACTTAAAGCAATAAAGGTAAAGGAAATAACAGTGATTATTTTCTTTATTTTTTTTCTTTCTTTCTTATCTGTCGAAGTAATAGAATGACATTTTAAACTTGCGTTAAAGAGAATAATATATATTTTTAATTGTCATTTGTTTTATATATATATATATATATATATATATATATATATATATATATATATATATATATATATATATATATATATATATATATATATATATATATGAGAGAGAGAGAGTAGTGAAAGAAAACGTTTTTTTTAAATGTTTTTTTTTTTTTTTTTTTTTTTTTTTTTAAATCTACTTTTACAATAATGTTAAAAAAGAAAAAGAAAATTCTGATTATGAGAAAAGATAATAATAATAATAATAATAATAATAATAATAATAATAATAATAATAATAATAATAATAATATTGCAGCTGTTCAGTGTTTTTTTCATTAAGCCCCAAAAGTTTAATATACATATTTAACATTTTAGTTGATTTAATAATAAATAAAATAATAGTAAATAAAATATGAATATGAAACATATAGTACAACAAGCAGAATAATAATAATAATAATAATAATAATAATAATAATAATAATAATAATAATAATAATAATAATAATAATAATAATAAATACCAAACCAATAGTAATAATAGAAGTAATAGTAATAATAAAGACAATAATAATAATAATATAATAATAATAATAATAATAATAATAATAATAATAATAATGATAATAATCATATAAATAATAATAATAATAATAATAATAATTTTATAGACTAATAATATTCGCAATTTTCAAACATAATCCATTTAACTCTCCTAGATTCTTTATTGGACAAATGTAATAGATTCTCACTAAATAGGACAACAACAACAACAACAACAACAACAACATTACTCCAAAAATTGTCCTAACGAATAGTTGCGACAAGTAGCAAAAATGTCACAACAAATTTTTTTCAATTATTTTCTTATTAGAAAATAAATCGGTGAAGCGACTTTCTTATGCTTAACATGTCTTTTCTCTATAGAATTTTTTTTTACTGTGACATTTTTGCCACTTGTCCCAAGGAATCGTTAGGACAATTTTTTGCAGTGCAACAACAAAGAACAAACGAAGAATTATATATTAATTTTCAATCAGTATATTTACTTAAGTTCAATTTGATATTAATGATGCTTACTATATTGTTTGCAAAACTCAATAATAAAATAGCAGTAATAAATTTAAAGTAATATTAATGAGAATTTCAAAGATAATAATAATAATAATAATAATAATAATAATAATAATAATAATAATAATAATAATAATAATAATGAATAATAATAATAATAATAATAATAAAAATAATGAAAATAATATTTCAGTACGAATTTACGGTCATGCGATTTTATTGATCCTTTGTTTCATATCATCGGGCAAGTTTATAATATAGTATGACGGAGGCGTAACTTACTGTTTGTCGCGCTTTAGTAAGTGTGTATAAATACATCTTTCAATCAGTGTTATTACTTAATGCAATTCCTCGTTCTCTCTGATTATTTACCCCTGACTTTACTTTACTTTATCTCTTGTGAAATTCATATTGGGCCGCCCAAGGCGGTTTCTGTAACCCATTTTCTTATGTGAGTGGGTGGTTAGCCCACTGCACAGCCCTCCCCAGGTATGCATCTTTGTTACCTCAGTATGCATGGCCGCGTTCCCCTGACATTACTCCAATCTATTTTTGCTTGTAGACCCCCTGATTCCTAACTTTACATATTTGGACCCCCATATACTCATATAGCTAAGGATTAGCTCATATGGACCCCAGATATAACATTTTTCTTTGATAAACCTTTCAAAGCTTCAAGCAAAAATATTGTTTCGATCAGTTTATGTATTTCTATTAGGAGAGGGAGATTTAAACGATGATAATATTATAATATATTAAGTTTTTTTTCAATGATACAGTAATGAATGACTATGAAAATCTCTACTGCCACTCAGTAAACGTTTAATTCTTTATTTGTATTGTTATAATCTAATGAGTGTTTGTTTTGCATGTTGTTTCATGCTCTGGAAGGCAGTATATTAAGTGGGGGTGACCATGTAGAAGATAGATCTTTTGCAATACATATTTAATGAAATTGACTTTGCTAATTTTAAAAGGAAATATATTTTGCTACTTTATTTCCAAACGTGTTTATGTGTCCTCTGAAATTTAATTTTTCACCTAGAAAAATAAATAATAGAAGATGGATATTAATATTAATAATAATAACATAAATGAAAATTCAATAATAATATTAATATTAATAACAGAAATAATAATAACTAACAATGATCAATTCAATAATAATATTAATATTAATAACAAAAATAATAATGACAATGTTTATAATAATATAAATCGTAATAATACAAAGAATTATTAACAATAATAGGGATAACAAAATTTTTTATTTTGAGTTAGTGGGGAAGTAAATGGATTAGATAGGTCGGGTACTTTCTTTAATATTGTGAAAGCAAGTGATTTTTGACATGTATACGAAATGTGTGAAGTGATGCTAATTCTTGTGTATTTTTTTGGAAGATCTTTCCATTTTTCAATGCCATTGTACGATATAGACTCTCCGAGATTTTGTTTGTGTACTTTGTTTTACTTAGTGTATGTGAGTTTGTGTTGCGCAAATTTGGTCTTCTTACATTTTGGTTATTCATTATTAAATTTGTCAGTAATTCATTTGACATTCCGTTTATGATTTTGAATACATTTTTATTAGTTTGAATGGATAATTTTTTTGAAAAGTGGACTTGTATGGATAGAGTTGATAGTAAGAATTTTATAATCAAAATTGGGAAAAGTATTACGAATTTTATTTTTTAACATTTGTGGTCATTTTATAAGTATTTTAAAAAATAAGAAAAAATATTTTTTTAATTTGTTTTGAGTTTTTTGAAATTTTCAAAAAGAAAATTTTATATTTTATTTGAAATAATTTTAACAAAAATTGGGTAAAATAATATAAAGTTTTTCGTATTAGGAAAATTTTTATAGAATATAGAATTAGGTAAAAAATAAAAAATTTAAAAATTTAAAAAAATGGTTCATTATATTATAGAGTAAAGGTAATATATTATATATATATATAATTATAATAAATATTTAAATTATATAAGATTTATATTATATAATATAATATATATATATATTAATATATTAAAATTTAATAAGTTATATAAATGTTTTTGAATATTTAATTGTGGTTTTTTGAAAGGAAAATTTTCTTCAAAATTTAACTGTATTTATATATTAATAATAATAATAATTAATATAATAATAATAATAATAATAATTAAATAATTAATAATAAAATTCGTTTATACGAAAGAAAATATAATTTTAAGAAGATAGTTTTTCAGTTGAGAGATAAAATCACTTTTAATTAATAATTAGGAATGGATCAGGTTTAGCAAATAATTATTATAATTATTATATAATATATATATATATATATATATATATATATATATATATATATATATATATATATATATATATATATATATATATATATATATATATATATATGTCAATATATTTAACATTAATATATAATATATATAATATATATATTATATAATTATATTATATATATATATATATATATATATATATATTATATATATATTATATATATTATATATATATTATATATATATATATATATATATATATATATATATATATATATATATATATATATATATATATATATATATATATATATATATATATATATATATATATATATATATATATATATATATATATATATATAGTATATATATATATATATATGTGTGTGTATGCGTGTGTGCGTGTGTGTGTGTGTGTGTAAGAGGGGGTGATAGGAAAGTAAAGATGTAGAAAGGAACAAATATTAGTAAAAGAGCGGAGACACAATCCCACATCGATCACCTATCTAAAGTCACGTGCTCAAAATTTGAACTCGAATCAAACCTTCGAGAGTTACATGTGTCACTTTCGTGGAAAATAATTAAGTTCAACAATTACATAACGAATATGCAAATAGCTTTCGAATACGAAACGACGAGAAACGAACGACCGCCACTCTTACGCGAAATGAGTTTTGATGGTTTGAGCGATGCCACACTTGGCCCTTTCATTTAAGCACGTGGCGGCACTCTGTAACTCTATAGTTCGTCTCTATATAGAGTTATAGCATGTAACTTTTGAGAAATTCTAATCTTTTTTCTAAACAAAACATTTACATACAATTCAAGATATAAGATTGAGCAACTAAGAACATTAAAGTTATATATATATATATATATATATATATATATATATATATATATATATATATATATATATATATATATATATATATATATATATATATATATATATATATATATATATATAGTGCAGAAATTGTCCTAACGAATCGTTGGGACAAATTTCAAAATATGTCACAGAAAATTTTCAATACAAGAAAAGACATGTTAAGCATAAGAAAGTCGCTTCACCGATTTATTTTTATAATAAAATAACTGAAAAAAAAAAATTTGTTGTGACATTTTTGTCACTTGTCCCAACGACAAGATAGATCTTTTGCAGTACATATACAATGAATTCGTTAGAACAATATTTGCAGCATATATATATATATATATATATATATATATATTATATATATATATATATATATATATATATATATATATATATATATATATATATATATATATATATATATATATATATATATATATATATATATATATATATATATATATATATATATATATATATATATATATATATATATATATATATATATATATATATATATATATATATATATATATATACAAGTACAAGTTCCTTTTTAGTTCTTGTACTTGAGGTTTCAAAATTCAGAAATACTTGGATTTTTTCTTGAACGTAATTTACTTGTAAAAAAAATCAAGTAATTTCAAGTACATTCATAACAAGTTAAATTTCAAAAGTAAAAATCCCAAAAATTATTATTTACTCTGAAAATGAAAAATTTATATCTGACCCTCATGTCAATAAATCTCACTGTATTATTATTATTTTTATTATTATTATTTTTATTATTATTATTATTATTATTATTATTATTAAATTTTGTTTTGCCAATTTTAAAACATAGTTAAGCATTTTAGGTGTTACAGCATTCTTTTATTAACCGCCGCTTACTAGCAGGGTAGGGTGTCTTTCAAATAGGGGGCAGTTTTAAAAATAAAAGGAAACCCGCCCAAACGCAAACTTAACGAAAATCTTTCAGATGAGTGCTGTTGGAGGTCTTAAAGATAGAAAGCTTAAATGCAGTAAGAAAAACAGATGATGGAGGAAGTTCTACAGAACAAATGTGAATGGAAAAGAGGAGGTGCGACAAAAAGCAAGTCTAGAATTTCCAATATTTACAAAAAATTCACGCCAAAGCAAGGCACCTCTTGTGCTACGAGAGCAATGATATGGTGATATAACTTGAGAGTTCATTTATCTCGAACACCTGCTGCTATAGTACCTGTAGAAAAGAGACAGTGTGCCAGCGTTATGTCTTTATGTCAAGAGAGTTTGAAAGTAGGGGACAATTTATTAGTCTTTTAGCCTAAGACTCAACCCTGTCTAAAAGAAGGGTGGAACTGGACCTTCCCCAAATGGTGGGTAAGACCCACATATAAATGAAGTAACTGTTCGAAAAAAAAGAAACATCTGATTAGAACTCCCAGCTTCATTTAAATTACTTTTGTAATCGTTGTGAAATGAGATTTTTTATGTTCAGACCAAGGAAGTTTATATTGTTCACAAGTGAGATGGGAGAGACATTGAAGGAGATAGGAGAGTTAGAAGGTGTTAATGTGAAGGAGATATGAAGAAGACGAGTTGTTAAAGAGTTGAATTTCACAAGGTTGAGGCGACCCCACCGGGGAAATCACATCTAGATCAGCTACAACAGTATAAAAAAAGGTAAAATTTAGAATCAACTCTAGATGTAAAATAAGGTGCAAATTTAAAATGAATGGAAGAATGGAGAGTTGAGTCATGGGCATAAGAGTAAACAGAGTTGAAAGGGCAATTGAAAAGATCATTGATGAAAAGTAAGAATAAAGTTAGAGATAGAACAAAACCCTGAGAACCACCGCAATTAATATAAAAAGGAGGAATAGTTGACTCCATTAACAAGTGTTGATATGAAATGACTTGAGAGAAAACTACACATGAGTAAGCAAAGAGAAACAGGAAACCGAAAGGGAAAGAACTTAGGGAGTAGTGACTTGTACCATGCCCTGTCAAAAGCTGTGGATATCTTCAAGCGCCACCACTCAAGACTCCTCCCCATAGTTCTAACGACAGAAGATCATAAATCAGAAGATAATAAAGTATATGTCACCAGTTGACCTAAGTCGTTGAGACCCATATACAAATGACAAGAAAGAATGGAACAAGATTTTAGATCTGTGATGGCGAACCACTGAACCACGGATCGCAAAGTGACTCACCACTCATATTTCAGTGACCTACTTTGCTTTTAGGTATATATACCAAACAAATGCTTAGTTATGCTACTGTGAGAAGTGCTTTCAGAAGGTACCAATACAATTCTTTATAATCTAAAATTTTTAAAAAATCTTCGTTCTTTACTGAACGATGATTTCTGAGATACTGAACGATGATTTCTGAGAAATGTTTAAGAGTATCAGTAGAGTTGCCAGAAAGCAGTGCAGAGTGGAAAACAAAATTTATTGAGATGAACCACAAGTTACAAGATCTGAATGAAATTCGTCAATGAAAGATAGTAAATTTTTCGAGAGTACGGCTGAAATCTCTCTATTGGCTTTAATAGCTCTATTGGCCTTGTTTAGTTCCTCATATATCGTGTGAAACCCTTGTTTTCACATATGAATTTTATAAAATCGAGCACCAGGAATCATTTTGATGCAGACATGAGTGCTGCATGTATAAAACTGAAAACTACAAAATATGAACCTTGGTGTATAACACTAGCAAACAAGATTCAACAACAAGTTTCTTATTAACTTTAATATGTAAAGAATTATTATTATTATTATTATTATTATTCTTATTATTATTATTATTATTATTATTATTATTATTATTATTATTATTATTATTATTAAGTGAAACTCGATTTATTCCACTTTTACAGAATATATTTAAATCTACTATTTTTAAATTCGTCTGCTTGAAAATAAACTATATAATATAATAAAATAAATTATATATATATATATATATATATATATATATATATATATATATTATAATATATATATATATATATATATATATATATATAATATATATATATATATATATATATATATATATATATATATATATATATATATATATATATACTCTACAGACTATCCAAAATTCTAACTCTACAGACTATCCAAAATTCTTCGACTATCTTAACTCCAAAATAGAACACATTCTTTCTTCTTCTCCTTTCTCCGAAATCATCATATTAGGTGATTTCAATGTTCACCACCGCCAATGGCTTTCATCTAGTTCCCAAGATCCAGCTGGTGAACTCGCCTTCCAATTTTCTATCCAGAACAACCTTGAGCAGTTGGTGCAACTCCCTACCCGTATCCCTGACCGTCTTGGTGATGAACCTAACATTCTAGACCTTTTTCTAACTTCTAATCCTTCTCCTTATACTGTTAAACTCTTTCCTCCTCTGGGTTCATCCGATCACCTTCTTATCTCCGTATCTTGTCCTGTCTCTTCAAGTCTTCCGCAAGAACGGCCCCCGCCATCGGCGAGGAGACGTTTCTGGCATTTCGGTGCCACTAACTGGTCTGACTTGCGGTCGTACTTTTCTGATTTTCCATGGAATGATTACTGTTTCCGTGGGAGGTGGTCCCTCGGAGTGTGCTGAGCGCATAACTGAGGTGATTCTCTCTGGCATGGAGGCGTACATTCCATATTCTTTCCCTTCTACTAAACCTAACAAACCTTGGTTTAACTCTGCTTGTTCTCGTGCTATCCGCCGCAGGGATGCTGCCTTCAGGGACTACCGTCGTCTTCAAACTCCAGAAACTCATGCATCTTATATTTCATCCCGGAATCGTGCAAAATCTATTCTTCGAGATACTAAAAACTCTTTTCTCCGTCGCAAATGCAATAATCTTTCTGGCTCCTCTTCCTCTCGCCCTTTCTGGCATTTTGCAAAAAATGTCAACTCTAACTTTGCTTCTTCCTCTTTCCCTCCTCTAGTATCTTCTGACGGTACAACTGCCGTTTTGCCTTCCTCTAAAGCTGAACTCTTTGCTCAAACTTTTGCCTTAAATTCAACCTTAGACGATTCCGGAGCTGTTCCTACTCCTTCAACCCCCTCTAACTCATTTATGCCTAAAATTTTAATTTCTTCTAAAGACGTCACTTTCTGCTCTCTCTGAGCTTAACACTAAGAAGGCGTACGGTCCTGATGGTATCCCTCCTGTGGTTCTCAAAACTTGTGCTTCCGAGCTTGCACCCTGCCTTGGTAAACTATTTCGTCTATGTCTTTCTACTTCAACCTTCCCTTCTTGCTGGAAACGTGCGCTCATTCAGCCTGTGCCGAAGAAGGGGGACCCCTCTCAGCCCTCTAACTATCGTCCTATTTCTTTAACCTCCGTTCTCTCTAAAGTTTTCGAATCTATCCTTAACAGGAAGATTTGGAAACATCTCAATTCTTCTAATCTTATCTCAGATCGCCAGTATGGCTTTCGAAAGAAACGCTCTACTGGTGATCTTCTTTCCCTTCTCTCTGACTCTTGGTCCTCCGCTCTTCGGCATTTCGGTGAATCTTTTGCTGTCGCGCTGGACATATCGAAAGCTTTCGATAGAGTCTGGCACAAAGCTTTGATTTCCAAACTTCCCTCTTTCGGAATCTATCCTTCTCTCTGTGACCTTCTCTCTGATTTCCTTTCCGGTCGTTCTATAGCAGCTGTTGTAGACGGCCACCGTTCATCCTATAAATCTATTAATAGTGGTGTTCCTCAAGGATTCTGTCCTATCCCCAACACTTTTTCTGTTTTTCATTAATGACCTTCTCTCTATTACTTCATCTCCTATCCACTCCTATGCTGATGACTCCACCCTTCATTACTCTTTTCAATTTTGAAAGACGCCCCTCCCAGCAACAGTTAATAGAGGCAAGGAGGGTGGCCTTGGAGCAACTAACCTCTGATCTATCTCTCATTTCAAATTGGGGCAAAGAAAACATGGTCGTTTTCAATGCCTCAAAAACTCAATTCCTCCATCTCTCTACTCGACACAATCTTCCACACAACTACGATATCTTCTTCGAAAAACACGCAACTCAAACCTTCATCTCTCCTTAATATTCTCGGTGTTTCTTTTTCTCGTGATCTTTCTTGGAAAGATCACATTACCTCTCTTTCTAAACAAGCTTCTAAGAGGTTGGGTGTTCTGAGGCGCCTTCAGTATTTCTTCACACCACCCCAGTTGCTTGCTCTGTATAGGGGTGTTGTTCGCCCCTGTATGGAGTATGCGTCACACATCTGGGGTGGTTCCACACACACAGCTCTCCTGGAAAAGGTGGAGTCTAGAGCTTTTCGCCTTATCAATTCTCCTGCTCTCACTAATTCTCTCCAATCTCTTTCTGCCCGTCGAAATTGTTGCGTCACTCTCTCTATACTATCGCTATTACAATGGACACTGCTCTTCTGAACTCTCTCGTCGCATACCTCCTCCATTAAGAAGGGCTCGTGCGACTCGTCTTTCTACACAGTCTCATCCTTTCTCTGTCCAACTCTCTGACCCCAGACTT
>SEYY01016375.1:92500-95611 GCA_009176605.1 Armadillidium nasatum
AGTTTCACAGGAGATTCTGTGCTGTACAGCGATAAAAATTTGTTTTATGTGAATGGTGAGTTCAACAGACAAAATGTTCGATAGTGGTCGTACGCAAAGAAATCCACATTTTGTTGATTATGCAAAACATCAAGTAGCGAGAAAAAGTATGATGTGGTGTGGTTTATGGAAAGTTCATGTGTTTGGACCATTCTTCTTCGATGAATATGTAATAGGTGAGATCTATCTAACCAGGCTGAGGGATCAATTAATGCTCCAGCTTGAAGGTTTAGGTTAAGGACTTCCTAACTGATTCCAACAGGATGATGCCCTTGCCCATTTCGCCTAGTTCGTAAGGGATTGGCTGAATGGTAATTTTCCTAATGTGTTTGGAAGACGTTGCATGTGAAGTAGCATCCTTGGTCATCTGACATTAGCTCCCCTTGATTTTTTTTTCTGGGGTATGGTAAAGGAGAAAACATACTCAATTAAAATCACAGATAAAACACACTTGATTGAACACATAAAGAGCAAGTGTGCTCAAATAGACAAACAATGTGGATTTTTTACATCGGGTTTACGTGAATTTTGCAAAGCGCATCAGTCTATGCATCGCAAATGGTGGAAATCATATTGAGACGCTATTGAATACTCCAACTGAAAAAAAATGTTTCTAATAAATATCATATCTGGAAACTTTTCCTTATGTCCAGACTTTACGGACACCCATATATATAACCTTGGTTGACCTACTCAAATCTACATATCTGTCTTTAAGGTCAAATTACTTAACCTTAGAATTTTCCTATTGTCCTGATTCATGTAAATATAAATATAAAATTATATATGGGCAAAGGTCAGGAGCGTCATAGTAAAAGGGTCAAAGAAGGTCAAAAGACTTATGATTTATTCTGCAAAATTAAATTTTTTAGATGTAATGAACTTCATTTTTATTAATATTTAAATAAATAAAAGCCGGGCGAGGGAGACCTGGGTTCGAGGCCTGATTTGAGTAGAGAAATTTGAGCAGTTCTCTCTCTTGCGCTTAGCTCCACCCACTTATGCTTAATAAGACCCCAGCGGCGTGCTTGCTCTGGTGGGATCAAAATCGGTATCCGCGATAGGTCTTGCCAGCCAGCGGATGTTTGCCGTCGGGCAGTGAAACCTTGATTCATCCTCGCTATAACTCTCAAATTGGTGTGAGAGTTGTAGCAGACTTTAAAACTATTATATAACTGTCAGCGAGTGATGGATTCGACCTTTGACCTCGTTGCTCGAACACTATTATGAACAGACCCGTTCTGGGCAACCACGTGTCTCAGCCAAAATCGAATAACGTGCCATGGCTAAAATGTATGCTAGTCTCAAATAATTGGAGGACATCCTTAGAGCTGGGTGTTCCCAAAGCAACCATCTATCGTATCTTAAAAGTAGCAAAAATTTCATACGTACAAGTTACAAATCCTGTATCATTTAATAGAAGACGACACAGGTAGACTGCTTGAGATGTGTGAATAGTTTTCCAATAAGTTGAATGAAAACAGTTGCTTCACCGAAGACTCTATGCTGTTCAGCGATGAAGCTTTGTTTTATGTGAATGGTGAAGGTTAACAGACAGAATGTTCGATACTGGTCGCAAAGCAATTCATATTTTGTTGATTATGCGAAGGAAGGAGCGAAAAATAGTATGGTGTGATGTGGTTTATGGAAAGCTCATGATGCACGAGTAACTGGTGAAACATATCTAGTCATGCTAAGGGATCAGTTAATGCCCAACTTGAAGGTTTAGGTGAAGGAGTTTCTGGCTGGTTTCAACAGGATGGCACCCCTGCTCATTTTGCCAAGGTCGTAAGGGATTCGCTGAATCGAGTGGTCTCCACCTCTCGACTCATTTTTCTAGGGGTATGTTAAATGAGAAAGTATACTTAATCAAAATCACAGATAAAATACACTTGATTGAACGCATAAAGAGTGAGTGTACTCAAATAGCGGCAATATGTATTTATTACATCGGGTTCACGTGAACTTTGCAAAGAGAACCAAACTGTTCATCGCAAATGATTTATAATCATATTGAAGACGTTATTGAATACTCCATTTGAATAAAATGTTAATAAATATCATATCTGGAAACATTTCCTTATTCCCTATCTGTCCAGACTTTACGGACACCCATATAACCTTGGTTGACCTACTCAAATCTACATATCTGTCTTTAAGGTCAAATTACTTAACCTTAGAATTTTCCTATTGTCCTGATTCATGTTTCTACAGATTCCTGAATCTTTGGACAAATTCATAGTCGGTGTTTCAAACCCGATCCGATAATTAATTTCTTTGTTCTTGCCTTTTAATATTTCACTTTCTTCATTAGTAGGATTAATAATGTTACGAAATTTGTGCAGTTGATCCTTTGTATAACATAGGACAACTTGTTATTCTTAACCCTTCTTCAATTTAATTCGTTGTTAATTATGTATAATTATACAATTCCCATTTAAAATAATTTGAAATCATGCTTGCAACAAGATTTATTTTATTACCACCCTTTTCGTATTGCCAAGATTTGAATATTATTTCTCATTAAGCGGTGATATTTTGAAACACTAAAAACAACGTTTCTAATCTTATTTACTGTAATTATTTTCCTACTATTCAATTCACCCATTTTTTAGTTTATTTTTTTTAAAAAAAATTACTAATTGAGAATAAATCTAATTAGCTTTCTTAATTAATTCGATCTGGCACTATAAAGTTGCCGGTTAATAAATTTTCTTGCAATATAAAAAGTTCGCCCAGCGACTTTTGCTGAAATCTTGGTTCTTCAGTTGATTCCATAATTTTTTAAAGGTTGTTAAATTTTCAGTTGTTTAGACGGACAATACCTTATTACATTAAATACTTTATTTCCGGTTACTATTATTTGTAATTCATTTGTTCTTTCAGTTGTTTTCACAAGTTCTTTTAACGTTCAATTTAAATTTATTTGTTAGCAATTTTCTTTTATAAATTCGTACTCTGGTATGTGCGTACTTTTCTGTTCGTATTTATGTGTGTTTATTTTCTGTGTGTTTCTGGAGGCATTGAAGTCTTGTAAATATACTCCTTGTTGTTTCTTTTATACACTATTTA
>SEYY01016376.1:0-10993 GCA_009176605.1 Armadillidium nasatum
TATATATATATATTATATATATATATATATATATATATATATATATATATATATATATATATATATATATATATATATATATATATATATATATATATATATATATATATATATATATATATATATATATATATATATATATATATATATATATATATATATATATATATATATATATATATATATATATATATATATATATATATATATATATATATGATATATATAGATCCTAGGAGAAAGATTTAACAGTATAAGGAGAAGGATTAGAAGTTAGATAAAATGGTCTAGAATGTTGGGTTCATTACCAAGACGTCAGGGATACGGGTATATATTATATAGAAAGCCATTTGGTGAACATTGAAATGATGATATATATATATATATATATATATATATATATATATATATATATATATATATATATATATATATATATATATATATATATATATATATATATATATATATATATATATATATATATATATATATATATACGGAACTATGATAATACTAAATTAAAGATGGAACAGCAGGGTGCGGAACGTGGACCCAACTCTCATGCAACTCATCAAACAGAATTTGTATTTCAGAAGTTCATTTCAAAATTTAATACAATCACAGGCAATTTTATTTATTTGTTTTTTTAAATATGTTATTTTACTTTTGAAGTGGAACTCCAATATTCGTCATTAATCCGTTCCCAAGGTGATGATGAATATCGAAAAAGACGAATATCGAACAATTTTTCCCATAGGAATTAACTAAAATGGATTAATTCGTTCCCAGCCTCGAATTTTGCCTATCTATTCTTTAACAAAAAAAAAATTTCACTCTAGAATCGATCTCCGAAATCATTTCAAACGCTGTACAATTTAACTACAGTACATATTAATCAGAGTACTGTCATAAGTAATACGTAATACACACTGTGTAGGCCTACATAAATGCTAAACACAAATAAAATTTTAAAAAGAAATTTACCATTTGGATGAGAAAAACAATGATTGTTAATAAGAGTTTTTATTTTTAAGGTTATAGGCAGGACCAATATTGACTTTTCAACGAATATCGAAAAAAAAGTTTGACGAAAAAACAGGGCGAATATTGAAAAAGACGAATACTGGCGGGGACGAATATTGGAGTTCCACTGTATTTGATTATTTTTTATATTATTGTTCATCATTGAGTTACATTTATTATTTCTTTCTATTTTATTATTTAATATATACATTTTTTACTGTACTTTTAATTTTACTTTTTTATACCATACTCCTGTTAAGAGTAACTTTGGACGAAACCATTTCACCGTGGTTGTTGATCGGAGGTGGGATAAGGTTCCAAGGCAAGACTTGAGTATCTTGAGCAGTTCGATGACTGTGTCGGCTTGCTAAACCTATCACAACCCATTCGACTGTAATGTTCAGTATTCCATGTCCATCATTATGCACAAAATGAATAAAATTATGAAATTTTTCTAATGTTTACCGTTACCCTGTGGCGAAGCTGTGACACCCCAGGGTGTCGCACCACACACTTTGGAATCCATTGAACTATTTATTTTATTGCCATGTTGCAATTTTTGAATGTTTAATTTAAAAAAAATTATTTTTCCTATTTCAAAAGTTTTTCCAAGATATTTTATTTTTTAAATTTAATTAAGTTTTAATATAAAAATTTACTCTCTGAATCTTTCTTATTTTCCAAAAATACGAAAATTATCCGGGATATATGATTAATACAAATAAAAATTAATTCTTCCAATACATTATATTTAATTAAATAATTCTTTAAATTTTGTTATACTAGTAAATAAAATTTAATTTTGAATTTTTAAAAAAATAAATCGAATCAAATAAATATTAATTAAATCGGAATAATTCAAAATTTTATACATTGTATCGGTTTTAAAATGTAGAAACGTAAATTTGTTTTTTAATTAAAGATTAATTTAAATTTTGAGTATTTTATACATTGACCAAACTTAATTTTTAAAACGTTAATTAACGCAACTTTTAGTTGTCAAAGGTGAGATCTTCTATATTCAGGTACTTTACTTGGTACGTTATGTGGCTTATCGGTATTCTTTCAGTCAGTATGACACATTTGCAGTTCTTTATACAAACGTTTGAGTGGCGCATTTTTCGTTTATATAAAAATATATTTTCTTTAATTTCTGTGGAGAAAATATAATTAATAAATAAATTTATATCCCATTGTACTTTTATTTTATTTTTAAGGTTACCCCATCAACCCGTCATAGGATATTCTATATATTATAACTTATCAACATGATTATTTTATTTCCCAAAAATACATGAAAAAGAATAGAAAAATTTCACCTCAATTTTTACTTTTCATTACTTTAAAAAATATAGTTACCCTTTTATGTTAATTTTTTCATTGAAAATAAAATAGTAATTTTAATTTTTAATAAAAAAAATTTGATTTTTCACTTTTATATATTAATAAACTATATATTAAATATTTATACTTTAAATTTTAAAATTTAGGTAGTTTTAGAAATTTTTTGATCATAATACTTGGCCAACTTCCTGAAGCTGAACCTTATTTATGGGTGCATATACCCTAAATTAACAATAAATTGTTAGAAGTTTTAGCTGGCCTTTTAAACATATTATTAATCAACTAAATTACGGACTGTAAAGAATCTACCGATTCATTAATCTCTCTCAGAAAAATAATTACAAACACATTAGAAAAAAGGCTTGCCAGGTTACAAACAGCCTTTAAAATTTCAATGTGAACCGAGTTTTTTAAAACATCAAAAGAAATATTCGAAAATTCAACAACTTTTAATTTATTCGTTTAGAATTATATTACGAGCTTGCAAAATATTTAATTATATCATTAAAACAAATTATATTTAATTATATCATTAAAACAAATTATATAAATTTAAAGTTATACCCACATAATATACAAAAAAGTATATTAGAACAATAAATTAAATATACATATGAAAGTTGAGGAGAAAAATTAATAAGATTATTATATCAGTAACAATAAGAATATATATATATATATATATATATATATATATATATATATATATATATATATATATATATATATATATATATATATATATATATATATATATATATATATATATATATATATATATATATATATATATATATATATATATATATATATATATATATATATATATATATATATATATATATATATATATATATATATATATATATATATATATATATATATAATAATCTATATATATATAATATATATATAATATATATATATATATATATATATTATATATATATATAAATAATCTCCTATAGTGTGTAAAGGCCGGAGTCCTACCAATTTCCACCGAAGTTAAGAAATATCAGATCCTGGTCGTTAATAGCAGACATATCCAGATACACGGCGTTTGAAAGTATGGAAGTCAAAGGAAGTTGGGAAAACAGGTAAAGGGAGTGTGTTCCAGACTTTACCTGTAGAGTACATGTAAGACTGAGCATAGCTGTTAAATCTGGGGTCAGAGAGTTAGACAGAGAATGGATGAGAATGTGTAGAAAGGCTTGTCGCACGAGCTTTTCTCATTGGAGGAGGTATGAGAATGGAGAGTTCAAAAGAGCAGTGTCCACTGTAATTGCGATAGTATAGAGAGAGTGACGCAACAGTTCGACGGGCAGAAAGAGATTGGAGAGAATTAGTGAAAACTGGAGACGAATAGTCATAGACTACACCGTCTCAAGGAGGGCTGTATGAGTGGAACCACCACAGATGTGAGCAGGCGAAGTTTAGAAATCAAATATTTGTGCCAGATTCTATCAAAAGCTTTCGACATGTCCAACGCGACTTTTACCCTTTAAAAGTCCAGATTAGGTTAATTATTGGACAAAACTATTCTTCTGTTTGAGTATCATACTGTGCATGTTAAAGGTTTTATTATAAAGAACGCATTACTCTCATGTGTATTTCTGTATTTCAAATATAGACTTATAATCTCTTCAGTAATAGAAAAAAAAGTATTTTATTCATTTTTCAACTGCTTCTACAACTTTGAAGATTTGTATTAAAACAAATTGATTCAAATATTTAAAAATTATATTTTTTTTTTCAATATCAATATTAAATACTACTAAAAATATGAAGAGAAACATGCTATAAAAAAAATAAATTAAAAAATGAAAAAAAGAAAAACGAAGGAATTTTCTATCGTTTTTATTTAAAAATAAAACCTATTTCCTCAACATTAACTTCAAATATTGGAATAGGACTGATCAAAATAGCTGTTCCAGATTAAAAATAAAATAGAAATGTGAAAAACCCGAAAAGTCATTTCATTAATTTTAAATGGAAAAATGTTAAAAAATCCACTCAATTCCATTCATATAAAGTGAAGCATTTCGTCAAAACAGCAAATAATTTAACAGATTTTGGTTCATTTAATTTTGGATACGTTAGGAGTGGTTTGAAAAGTTTAATGAAGATTTACCAAGATAATTTATTTCTTAAATTTAATTAAAAATTTACTCTCTGAATCTTTCTTATTTTCCAAAGATACGCAAATTATCCGGAATATATAATTAATACAAATAAAAATTAATTCTTCGCAATACGACATTTTTTTTAATTAATAATTAATTCTTCAAATTTATTTTAATAGTAAATAAAATTAAATTTTGATTTTTAAAAAATTGAATCAAATCAAATAAATATTAAATCGGTATAATTCAAAAATTTTATTCATTGTGTCGGTTTTAATATGTAGAAACGTAATTTTTTTTTTTTTTTTTTTTTTTTTGAATTAAAGTTTAATTTAAATTTTGAGTGTTTTATACCTTAACCAAACTTAATTTTTAAACCTTAACGCAATTTTTAATTGTCAAAAAGGTATATTCAGGTACTTTACTTTGTACGTTAAGAGGCTTATCGGTACTCTTTCAGTCAGCAAGACGCATTTCAAGTTGTTTATACAGAAGTTTGAGTGGCTGATTTTTCGTTAATATAAAAATATTTTTTCCTTAATTCCTATAGAGATAATATAATTAATAAATTTCAAAGGTAAGTAATAGATGTATTAAAATTGGAAAAATAATAATTTATCCTCTACTGTACTTTTATTTTATTTATACCGTTACCCCACCAACCTTTCATAGGACCTCCTATATATTATAAATTATCAACATGACTTTTTTTATTTCCAAAGAATATATGAAAAAGAATAGAAATATTTCAACTCAAAACTTACTTTTCAATATTTCAAAATAAATAGTTACCCTTTTATATAATATTTTTTATTAGAAATAAAATACTAATTTAAATTTTAATTATAAATTTTATATTTTTGAATTTTATTTAAAATTAAAATGAATATTAAATATTTATATTTAAAATTTAAAAATTTTGGTAGTTTTGTAAATTTCATTGATATTTTTGAGCGATGAGTTCAATGTTATTTAACTTACTTATGGGTGAATATGCCCTAAATTATAATAAACGATTTATTAAAGTTACTTAGGTAACTTTCGAAAATATTTATCTTATAAAAACAATAAGACGATTCAATTAATTAACAGTGCATATTTAGCTGTGATGAAAGTAAATACGAAGACCTGCTAAAAAAAATTAAAAAATGGGGCATTCTCAGTAAGAGCTTTTATAAATTTCAAATTGAACTGAGTTTTTTAAAAGAAATTTAAGAAATCGAGTGAAATATTCGAAAATTTGACAAAAACTTTTAATTTATTCGTTAAGAAATAGATTACGAGCGTACAAATAATTAATTAAAGTATTTAAATAAATTATATAAATTTAGCGTCATAATCACATAATATGCAAAAAGTATTTTAATTAAAAGAATAAATTAAATTTACATACGAAGGTTGAGGAGAAAAATTAATAAGATTATTATATCATTATCAATATATATATATATATATATATATATATATATATATATATATATATATATATATATATATATATATATATATATATATATATATATATATATATATATATATATATATATATATATATATATATATATATATATATATATATATATATATATATATATATATATATATATATATATATATATATATATATATATATATATATATATATATATATATATATATATATATATATATATATATATATATATATATATATATATATATATATATATATATATATAGGTGGGAAAAGGACGCAGGCCTACCAATTTCCACCGGAGTTGGGAAATATCAGATCCTGGTCGCCAAAAGCTGACATGTCCAGATACACGGCTTTTGAAAGTGGCAGGTCTAAGGAAGCTGGGAAAATAGATAAAGGGAGTGTGTTCCAGACTTTACCAGTAGAGAATACACGTAAGATGGGGTGAGAGTTGGACAGAGGAAAGATTAGAATGTGTAGAAAGGCTTGTCGCACGAGCTCTTCTCAATGGAGGAGGTATGCGACGGAAGAGTTCAGAAGAGCAGTATCCATTGTAATCGCGAGAGCGACTCAACAGTTCGACGTTCAGAAAGAGATTGGAGAGAATTAGTGAAGAACGGTAGAATTGATGAGACGAAAAGCCCTAGACTTCACCTTCTCAAGTGGAATCACCCCTGATTCTATTCTTGCCGATCTGGATGGGATTTCCCGGTGGGGTCATAGCAACCTTGTGAAATTCAACTCTTTAAAAACTCAACTTCTTCACATCTCCCTCTCAAAAAACACCTCTTAACTTTCCTATCCTCTTCGATGGCTCTCCAGTCTCACCTGTAAATAACATTAACATTCTTGGTCTAAACATAAACAAGAAATTGTCTTGGAAACCACATATCACAATGGTTGCTAAAGCGGCCTCTAAAGAAGCTGGGACGGATGGTCACCTTTGGCTAGCCTCACCTTGAGTCTGAGTTTTCATGGTTCAAAGAAAGCATTTATTTATTTCATAGGGAAAATAGACTGTATGTGTTAATATAACACACTGAAAGTGTAAATTTATTAAAATAAAGTGCAATACATGAAGCGCAAAATGTAATGGTAAATAATATTATTTACCCGCCCCCCCCAGAAAAAAAAAATTTTTTTTGAGCTGAAATGGGGAAAATATCAAACATTTTGAACAAAGGAAATTCGAAACAGAAAGATTAGAAGGGTAGGTTTGTTTGTTTCTTTGTTTTTATTTTTTAGATTAGGTTGACCTTTTATTATTATTATTATTATTATTATTATTATTATTATTATTATTATTATTATTATTATTATTATTATTATTATTATTATTATTATTATTATTATTAATTATTAATATTTCAACAGTCGAAATTATTTGTCCTTAATGATTTACCTATTAAAATTTTCATTAATTGGAAATTTTTTTGAACTTTATTAACAATTGTTTGAGCGAAGAGTTCAGCTTTAGTAGAAGGTAAAACGGCAGTTGTGAAGTCAGAAGAAACAAGAGGAGGGAAAGAGGAAGAAGCAATGTTAGAATGACATTTTTTGCAAAAAATGCCAGAGGGGGCGTGAGAAAGAAGAAACAAAAAGATAATTGCATTTATGACGGAGAAATGAGGTTTTGGTGCTACAATTTTGCACGATTCCGGTTTGATATAAAAGGAGAATGAGTTTCTGAGATTTGAAGACGACTGTAATCCTGAAGGCAGCTTCCGTGCGGACTGTAGCACGATAATTAGTAAAGTTCTATATATATATATATATATATATATATATATATATATATATATATATATATATATATATATATATATATATATATATATATATATATATATATATATATATATATATATATATATATATATATATATATGTTGGTCTATGTTTGTTAACTCTCAACCAGTTACGGAAGATAAAATCTAAAAACAGAAATAATTGGAATTTATATTAAAATTTTCTATATTTTAACACTAAAACTTTACTAACCAACGAGTTCGTTACAAAATGGTAAATTATTGGTATATGAATATATAGAATGAGAAAAAAAAGACAAAAATTTTAAAACTTTTTTAATTTTTTTTTTTAAAAGAAATTGTTAAAGAAATTATGTATTACTTTAGTTTTTAATTAAGATTTTTCAAAATATCTATATATATATATATATATATATATATATATATATATATATATATATATATATATATATATATATATATATATATATATATATATATATATATATATATATATATATATATATATATATATATATATATATATATATATATATATATATATATATATATAATTTTGAAAAATCTTAATTAAAAACTAAAGTAATATAAAATTGGGGTGGCAATCAATTTCTTTTAAAAATTAAAAATGAAAAGTTTTTAATTTTTTTCTCCCTTTTTTTTCTCATTCTATGTTAATATACCATTGGATACACGTATCAGACTTTGCAATTAATTCATTTATTAATATATTTCTTAACGAATAAATAAAAAAAAAATTCAAAAAAAAAAAAAAACTGTTTTTTTTTTTTTTTTTTTTTTTTTTGATGAGTTCGTAATTATTTTTCTGAGTGTTTAATGTACTATTATATCATCATATTGTACAGTTTACAAGTTAACCTACGAAATTATAAATAGGATTAATAAAAATAAAATATTTTATTTAGTTTAGGGTATTTTCACCCAGAAATATATTTTATTACGATTTCAATCTCCTCTGCCTAAAATGTTCTCAATATTCTTAAACTACCCAAATTTTAAAATTTGAAATCTAAATATTTAATATATAGTTAACTTTTATATATCAATTAAAATTTAAAAAATATTATTTAAAATTAAAATTAATATATAATTTTTAGTAAAGTTTTTTATTAAAATGGGTAACTAATTATTTTAAAAATAGAAAGAAGAAATGAGACTTCTGTTCATAATTTTTAATACATAGGGTATCCTAAAACGGGTTGGTGAGGTAGCATTGAAAAAAAAGGATATCTGTTGATAGGACTGTATCTGTTGTTTTCGGCAGATACATCTTCATCTTGAAACCTACAGTAATTCCTGTCAAAAGTACAATGGGGGAATAAATTATTTTTTTCCCAATTTTTATACAACTCTTCTCAAAATGATATTTATTAATTATATTATCTACATAGGAATTAAGAAGAAAATATTTTTGAATAAACAAAAAATTCACCTCTCAAACTTCTGTGAAAAGAAATGGCAAATGAATGTTATTGACTGAAAAAGTACCGATAAGCCTCATAACGTACCAAGTAAATTACCTGAATATAGCAAATTTCACCTTTTTGACAACTAAAAATTGCTTTAAAGTTCAAAAATTGTTTCGTCAAAATTTAAATTAAACATTTCAAAAATAAAAAATTTACATGACAGTACGGGTATCTACTTTTTTAAAACCGGCACAAAGTATAAAATTTTGAATTATACCGATTTAATATTTATTTAATTCGATTCAATTTTTAAAAAATTAAAATTAAATTTTATTTACTATTAAAATTAAATTTAAAGAATTAATTATTTAATTAAATATAATGTCATATTGAGAAGAATTAATTTTTATTTGTAAATGGGAGAGTTCCACAGAAAAGAGATGGCTGGAAAAAGGCACCACAGCCGACAAGCTTGGAGTTGCCTATGTCTACACAAAATTTACGCTCAGACAATGCACCCCTTGTGCAGCGAGGACGTCGTAATTGTGGAAGTATACGACTGGACACCTCAATCGAGCATTTGCCACTGTAGTACTAGAAAAAATACAGGGCACAAACGTCACGTCACAAAGATAAAGGGTCAAGTGAATCAGAAAGATCGAACAGATTCTTAACATGTTAATATGCCATAATTTAGGAGGTGTCTTTGATAGGGAGATTTCTAGAAGTTGAATTTTTAAAGAGTTGAATTTCACAAGGTTGAGACCGCCCCACTAGGAAATTCTATCCAGATATATATATATATATATATATATATATATATATATATATATATATATATATATATATATATATATATATATATATATATATATATATATATATATATATATATATATATATATATATATATATATATATATTTTATTTCTCCTCTGGTGGGCCAAAGGCCAGAGGCCTACCATTGTTCCACCAGAGTTGGGAGGAAAGTCGGAAACATGGTCAAATTAAAGGCCGACATGACCTGATACACGGCGTTTGAAGGTGCTTAAGTCATAGGTAGTTGGGAAAATAGATGAAGGAAGTGTGTTCCAGACTTTACCAGTAGAGTAAATGTAAGATTGAGCATAGAGGTTAAGTCTGGGGTGAGAGAGTTGGACAGAGAAAGGATGAGACTGTGTAGAAAGACGAGTCGCACGAGCCCTTCTTAATGGAGGAGGTATGCGACGAGAGAGTTCAGAAGAGCAGTGTCCATTGTAATAGCGATAGTAAAGAGAGAGTGACGCAACATTCGACGGGCAGAAAGAGATTGGAGAGAATTAGTGAGAACAGGAGAATTGATAAGGCGAAAAGCTCTAGACTCCACCTTTTCCAGGAGAGCTGTGTGTGTGGAACCACCCCAGATGTGTGACGCATACTCCATACAGGGGCGAACAACACCCCTATACAGAGCAAGCAACTGGGGTGGTGTGAAGAAATACTGAAGGCGCCTCAGAACACCCAACCTCTTAGAAGCTTGTTTAGAAAGAGAGGTAATGTGATCTTTCCAAGAAAGATCACGAGAAAAAGAAACACCGAGAATATTTAAGGAGAGATGAAGGTTTGAGTTGCGTGTTTTCGAAGAAGATATCGTAGTTGTGTGGAAGATTGTGTCGAGTAGAGAGATGGAGGAATTGAGTTTTGAGGCATTGAAAACGACCATGTTTTTCTTTGCCCAATTGGAAATGAGAGATAGATCAGAGGTTAGTTGCTCCAAGGCCACCCTCCTTGCCTCTATTAACTGTTGCTGGGAGGGGCGTCTTCAAAATGAAAAGAGTAATGAAGGGTGGAGTCATCAGCATAGGA
>SEYY01016377.1:5000-15060 GCA_009176605.1 Armadillidium nasatum
AAACGTATCTCCCTTTTCCTCCCCTCTCAATCTGTTCTTCCAATCCTTCCACAAATAATCTCTTCTCTTCCTCATCATGTCCCTGCTGCAGCTAGTATACCTGGTATATTCAATACTTTCCTTTTGATCTTCAAATTAACCTTCTCCAATCAATTTCTCATTTATGCCTTGAACCTCCTGCAGAAATGGTATCACCCTCAGTTTCAGAATGATACCCACACTTCCACTCCTCTATACACCAACACAGACCCTTCTCCCAAATCTCTCCCCACTTCCATTCCTCTAATTCTCATCTCCATTATCCCCAACACATCCACCATCCTCCTTTTCATGATTAATATCTTTAATTTCATCTTCCTTTCCACAGTATGTCACAATGTTCAAGGTTGCAAATCTGAATCTAGACCTAGTATGTTTTCCAAGGTTGATCCTTGAATTATGCAAGCAAAATTGTTTTGGGCAGCAGCTTGCTATATATATATATATATATATATATATATATATATATATATATATATATATATATATATATATATATATATATATATATATATATATATATATATATATATATATATATATATATATATATTCTTGCTATCATTTTAGATAAATTTCTTTAGTCATATTTATTCTGTAAGAGAAGTTATCACAAATATCACAATGCCATACAGCTCAGTTTTACTACGAACTTTTAATTCTCTGAAAATTGTAAATTCGAGATTGAACCTTCTACTCAGGAGGCAAATAAAGCAACTAACTTGGAATCAAAAAAACAATGAATTTATCAAAGGAAGAAAACAAATATTCATAATTGATTGCAAAGACAAGTGGGAACAGATTTCAACAATAATTTGCAGGTTTTTTCTTCATTATATTTACTAAATTTTATATTTAATCTTTTTATTTCGAATTTACCTCTGCTTAACTCTTTATTAATTTTGGAGTGTTTGATTTCAAAATTTATAATTTTATATATTAACTAGGTTATATATATTTTTATAGAGACATTACTGCAGTTAATGCTGTTGGATTTGACTGCGAATGGGTTCGTACCAATTGCAAACGAAAACCAGTTGCACTGGCGCAGTTGGCAACCTATTCAGGACAGTGCATTCTTGTTCGATTGAATTATCTGCAAAGTGATTTACCCTCTACATTACTAGTAAGTAGTTTGTATATTTGTATTTCCCTGCGTGAAGTTATAATTTCTTAATGTCAGTTTTTAATTTTTAACTTTTGTTTTAGAGACTTGATTTTTTTTTTTGAGCAACCTAACTGATATTTTGAGCTAAAATAGTTGTTGTTTTATAATGATTAATGGCTGATTATTTTATTTTATTTTGAATATGAACAATGAGGAATGTTTTGTGAAAATTTCTTTTCTCAGATAACATTGCCTCAGGTTTAAGTAAATAAATTTTTACTTCTGTATATTGTTTGACTTAATTGAAATAATTTGACAAAACCAGTTTAAAAATGGATTTTATTGGGTTATGTGCTCTTCTAAGAAAATATTTATTATTATTATTATTATTATTATTATTATTATTATTATTATTATTATTATTATTATTATTATTAATTTGGGAGAAATTCTTGTAAATCCCACATTTGGCTTTGCTGAATTATATAAATTTTAAATTCCTACATTATTAATAATAATAATAATAATAATAATAATAATAATAATAATAATAATAATAATAATATGACAGGAACTTCAGTAATATGAAAGAAGAATGCCGTATCTTAAAGGAAAGATATTTACAATTAAACAATAAAAGATTTTAAGAAAAAAGGCAAACAAATGAAATTGTGAAAACGGTTATTGTGAAGTTCTACAAAATCTGAAAGTCTGTAGGTGGCTGTGCGAACCATTTGCGAATAATTTAGAAGCTGAGGAAGGACATAGGTCTTTTGGGAAGATGTAGTAATGACATCATTTAAAATTAAGCTTTAAGGTAGTACTTGACGTTTAGTAATAGTAGTAATCTTGAGGAAAACTGAAAAGTTTTAAGGATTATTGGAGGAAATAATATCTATAAAGAAGCAAGAAAATCTTATGAAAGAGGTGTTGTAAACGGCAAGGAAATAAAGAAATGTTTACTGGGAAGATCATCATTCATCATCATTCACAATTAGAAGTTTATTTACAAAAAAAAAAAAAAATGACAGGGGTGGGGGGTTGGGGAATGATGGTAAGAATTTAAAAAATTTATAAATCAAATTTAAGGTTATTAACATTCTAAAGGTAAAGGTAAAGGACTGGGTTAAAAGAAAGGAAAATATCATGAAGATAACATTAATGATTGGAGGGAGGCCTGGAGCAAGGGTTCCCGACTTTTTTTTTTTTTTTTTTTGTTGCTTGTGGACCCCCCCCCCCCCCCCCCCCCCCGAGTCCTAACTTTACGTTTGTAGACTCATATACTCGTATGTAATATTCCTAAATTGAATAAACATTTTTTTTCTTGCGCACATCCCTCAAAGCTTCTGTGCTCCACTTGGGGTCCATGGGGACCCTGGTTGAGAAACGCTGGCCTAGATTAACATATTGAATCAATGGGTTTTTTATTTTTATTATTATTATTATTATTATTATTATTATTATTATTATTATTATTATTATTATTATTATTATTATTATTATTATTATTATTATTAATTATTTTATTACTTTAATAATAATAAAAAAAAAAAAAAAAAAAAAAAAAAAAAAAAAAAAAAAAAAAAAAAAAAAAAAAAAAAAAAAAAAAAAAAAAAAAAAAAAAAAAAAAAAAATTTATTATTATTATTATTATTATTATTATTATTTTAATCCCATCATTCAAGAAGAACAGAGGTTATAAAAATTTTATTATAATTATTATTGCAGGATATATTGCAAGATAGAAAAATTATTAAAGCAGGTGTGAATTGTGGGATGGACGCTTCGTACCTTGCTCAGGACTACAACATAAATGTAAGTTTTTAATTGTTTTTCTTTGAATAAATTAATTTTTAGATTCTGTTAATTGAAACTTTGGACATTTTTTGTTTTATTATTTTATGTGTATTTCTGTTTCGTTTGTTATTTGTATTATTATTTCATATCTCACTATATAATCTGTCATACTTTCATCTTCATGTTTTTCCACTCTGAAAAATTCTATAGTTTTATTTCATTTTGTCCATCTTGCTTTCCTTCTTGTATACACTATCTAACACTTCTAATATTTTTTTTTCACTCCTTTCAATGCCTATTCTTTTCTTCAAACTTTTTACTGCCTCATAAGAATTACCTTTTAATGCTATCCGTATTTCAATCACAGGATATTTTACTTCCTTGTCATTTACCATCCAATCTTCACCTTTTCTCTCCAATTCTCATATTTCTCTACTATCCCTAAAATGAATGACAACTCTTCTTTCACTTTCTACTACATTTTTTTTTAATTCTAATTCTGTTTCATTCGTCATCTTAACAACGTCGCTGTTACCAGATTAAATTAAGAGAAAATAGACAAATAAATTATCTTATCTATTTATTTCTAAAACAAATAAGTTGAACTAGAATAATTACTTTCAAAACATAATCCATGTCAAATCTGAAATAAGTGTAGCTTAATATAAATAGGAGCTATCTCTAATGTGCGCACAAAAGACAAACTTTCTTAATATGTGAGACTTACACTCTGTTCCCCAGTAAACATCGAACGAATATTCTTCTACTTTTGTCTACAATGATTCATTCGAATTTACAGATTTCCTTTTATTATACTTGTTACAAAGGCAATTTTAAACTGTAGGATAACTAATAATAATATTTGAAGACGTGGACTCTCTCCTTTTAAATCTACTGTTATAAGTTTATCCCCTAGAAAAGGAAAGAAAATTAAAAGAAAAACTTCATAGTCATAAATTTAGGTAAATATTACCTAACCACTACTCTACAGACTCTAGCAATCGTCATTGCTTGATCCTTTACCTCTATTTGTAATCTTTTGTTCCTAAAACTTCTTCCTGCTGACATCTATTGACATCCATCTGTAGGAATGTAAGATTATTTAATCTATATAGATTAACAAAAACTCGGGTTTTAGATTTAGTTGGTTTGACCTCCTTGGATTATTATATGTGGGGACACTTGAAAGCACTCGTGTACAGCCACCCTCTACCGGATGATGATGTAAATGACAAGATTTACCGAAAGGCAAATTATTCTGGCACATTTATGTGATTGTGATTGTTTCGTGTAATAGCCCGAAATAATCAGTCATCGTCATTTAATTTAAAGGGTAAATGACTAATTAGTTTTGTTTATAAATGCATGTCGTACATTGAGCATTAGCAGTATATATATATATATATATATTATATATATATATATATATATATATATATATATATATATATATATATATATATATATATATATATATATATATATATATATATATATAATATATATATATATATAATGTATGGTTGGTAATTATTCTTATTTTTTTTTATTTAAGATTCTAATTTGTTGAAAGGTTAGGGGTTGGATGGATTTACGACATTTAGCTGTTGAAGAGAATTTCAAAAATTATAGTTTTAGTTTGAAGAGTCTGGCAGAACATTATTTGGGCAAGACTTTGAATAAGGACATCAAGCTTCAGGTATCAGATTGGGAGGCACGGACACTAACACAACAACAGGTACAATGTCATCTTTTTGTATTACTTGTTTTTATGTTTGTTAAATTTTGTTAATCTACTTTGTGCACCATTAATAATAATAATAATAATTGATCTAAATTAGTTCAATCACCACTATCACAACATACAAATTTCTTAACCTTCTTCGTCCTATACTTTGGAGATCTTGCTTACTTTTATCAATATTATTATTATTACTCTTAAGTTATTGTTATAATGTAGTAGATAGCTAACAGCAAGCTTATGACCAACTTATACCCTCTGATAGTATGTGCACACAACATGTTTAGCTCAGTATAGCTGTGGACTTAACTATACCATTTAAACCCGTTACGTTAATATACTATCGGTATAATTACATAATATCAATAAGCTGCATAAATTAGAAAAATAAACTTTAAGGGCTTTTGTATCCTGCAAATGAAACAAATTCTATGCACGCACTCACTTTCTTTATCACCTTAATCAAACCTCTCATATCTCTTGTAATCCCTTTTTAAAATTTCTTACTAAATACTCTTACTTCAATCGCAATTTCCGGTCTCATATGTTGAGCCAACGAATTAATTCTACCCATCATTGCTCTTTATTATGTAATTTCTTTACAGTTTAAATCACGAACCTCTCTGAATCTTTTCGTTTCTGGGCATTCAATACCTTTATATATTTTCTTTGTTCCATCCAAATTGAGTTGTTTTGCTGTTCAATGTTTACTCCAATATATTTGAACTCGGATTCTCTCCTTTAATCACTGCATCACTTCATCTTGAAATTCCTTACATCCTCCATAACAAAAGTTGTCAACATGTGAACACATTATCCCTATTAATTTATTATTTTTCCTTCAATAAAACACTTGCATCCAATCTGCTTTTTCTTCCTCCTAATTCTTCTATTATTTATGTCATACTTTGCATTCGTCGCATCTCTTAGTCCATATACTCTTTTCTTAAGCTTCCATATACCTTTACAGTGCGATTCCCTTTCAGGTTCCAGATATACTTGACGCTCCATTTCTTTACCCTGTAAGTATGCTGTTTTAACATTGTGTTAAATCTCAGTCGTAGTAATTTATTATAGTTAATGTTAATTTTAGTGTTTAGGGCGACAGGTTGGAGATTCGTTCATTTCATATCCATGTTCTTTCAAATAAACACTAGCCACCAATCTCGCTTTACATATGCTTCTATTGTTCTTCAGTTTTTATGTAATTATCCATGTTGACACTAACTTCTTTTCGACTCTGTTCACTTCTTCATACACTTTGTTCTCCTTCCAACTCTCTACTTAATCAATTTAGCCTTCAATATAGTTCCATCATTAAAACATAGTAACACTTCTTCTTCTTGTATTTTCTCGAACTGTGCGTGTTCCACACAAGGTCTATCCACTTCATTTCTCCATTTTCAAGAATTTTTACATTGTAGCAATCTTTTCAAAGTATACTGGTTGCTTACCAGCTCTACTTACAATTTTTACTTCTATGTTTTCCTTTGAATCTTTATTCTTCATTCTCCACCTCTCTTCTATTCTAACTTTGTGGAATTATTTTTTTTTCCTCCACTTCAATTTCTCTTGACACTTCCCCAATACTACTTTCTTCTCCATTATCATCATCGCTCTTTAGTATGTCACAAACTTCTCCATGTTCTTACAGTCTTAATTATCATTTCTTCATCTTCCCTTTCCACCTTCTCCTCCTAATCATTTGATTCATCATTCTCATCTTCTCTTTCAACTATATGATTAATATTACTATTAATTAATTGTTAATTTATGTGAATTCTTGCAATCTTCATGCATTGTGCCTCCATGTTTGACTATTATTTGTTTTTCCATCCATTCTTTATTATTTTTGCTGGACCTCCATCTTTTGTCAAACTCTCTCATCTCTTATAAAATACCTTGTCTCCTATATTTGCATCTTCTATGTTCTCGTACTCTTTTTTTTCAGTGCTCTATTTAATCTATCTCCAGATTCTTGGCCTATATGTATTTATTTCTCTTGCTTTTCTCATAGCCACAAGGTTTTCTTCTATCATTTTGCTTTCTATGTCATCTTCAGTTCTGTGATACCTATTTCACTTGTTAAATTTGAAATACGACTATTTTTAAAAAATACTAATTGGTTTGAAGAGAAACCATTTTTCATTAACAGACTTTTTTTTTTTTTTTTTGCATATGCTGTCATCATAATGCAACTTCCATATCTCTCACATTCATGTTTTCTTAACTTGCGCATTCCATCTTATTACTCCATGGACTTTCTGCAGCTGTACCTTTTCATTTTCACTCCAAAAAATTTGTTAATTAAATACTTAAAATCTTCATTCTGGAATTCTAGTCCATTGTCAGAGAATAATGTATTTGGGGCCTCAAAAATGCTAATCCATTTTTCTATAACATTCTTGTAATTTCTTCAGGTTTTTCATTCCTTACCCATGATGCATGTTTTATAATTAGGTTGCCACATCTACCATTACCAGGAACCTTCTTCCTTCAATATGCCCTAAATACATGGCTATTATTTCATTGAATTTGTATTCCAATGGTAATCCAACAACTGGTCTTGGAAGAGTTCCGTTTATACATTTGCATACTAATTTTTTTTTACATATTTCTCCTTAATTCTTGTCAAATTTCATCTTTACTTCTTATTCCTCTCAATAAGCCTCCAAATTTTTTCATAACTGCCATATCCAAATAGAATATGCAGTTTGACAAGTTTATTCTTGTTCCCTCTCCGCGCATCATGCTCTCTCTCCGCCCATTCTCTTCCTATGAACACTTTCAGTTTTTTACTTCTTATCATACTTATTCGTATATGATTTTTTTTCATCTAATCTGCATTTTACTTTCTCATTTCCCAGTCTTTAAAATTATTTCTATCCGTTCTACATCCATTATCAAGCCCATATTTTTCATTGTTTCTTTCCCTATTATCCAAGGTATATCCCCATTAATTATTTTTGTTTTTATTTTTACTCTCTTCCCAACCAACACATGGAATATTCAAATTTTTTATTGGTCTATGCCGTCTACCGTGGCTCGAACGGTTAACGAACGATTAACTCACGTGCTTGAGGGCTCCGGTTCGATCCCACTTCTTACATGCCCGTGAGATGTGAACTTTAAAAACAAAACAAAACAAAAAAAAAAACTCTCCCTTACCAAATGCGAATATTCTATCAGACTTATGTTAATTTTCGTTAATTTCCATAACCTCTTCTGGAGACAACCTCATTAATATTGTTGCCAGTCACAACTCACCACATACCGACTTGTTACACCCTGTGTTTAGTATACCTTTATTCTTTCACGTCTAATGTACCTTCAATCTCGCTCTCTGAATTTGCCCGCATTACTTTTTCTTGCCATATTTGTTCTAATTTTCAGGGCAACCATTGGCACAATGATCCTTTGATTTGCAAATAAAATAGTGCCCTTCTTTTTTTAATGTCTGGACAATCTTTAATTAAATTATATCTCCATTTACATCCAAAACAAACCATTTCTTCCTTTTTCTTTCCACAATATTTTGCTATATGTCCTTCAACTCCACGTTTGAAACACTTAAATTCTTTCCTATTTCCTTCTTTATGTACTTCTGAGATCTAACTTACTCGTAATAAGTTATTGTTATATTACAGTAGATAGCTAACAGCAAGCTATAGCAAGGTTTAGCTTAGTTTATTTATTGACTTAACCATAATACTTAAACTCGTTACGTTAATCTACTATCGGAATAATTACATAATATCAACAAGCTGCATTAATTTTACACAAACTTTAAGGGTTTTTGTATCCTGCAAATAAAAAAAATTCTATACAATCACACATGTATATGTATATATACATATATGTATGTGTTGTCAAAGCCTCAGAAGGCCTTTTCCGTATCAATTCTCTCTTCTCGTCCACCAGCTCTGAAAGAGAAAAATAATTCAGCAATTCATTAATAATAATAATAATAATAATAATAATAATAATAATAATAATAATAATAATACATATTGAGTCATTAGCGGAATTACATAAATACTTGCCTTATTTTCCAAATTAATCGAATTGAATTATATTTGTCAAAACAGGTGATATACGCTGCCGAAGACGCTCTTGTTGGTGCTCATATTTTGCTAGTCCAGTTAAAAAGTCGTTGGGAGAATTTTCCTATCTCTCAGTTGTTTCCTCCAGCAACTTTTCCCGCAAGTTGGGAGGCATCATCTCGCAAAACCATCAGTGAAATTTGCGAACCTTACGTTGAAGTTGATTTTCATCGCGGGAGTTTTCGTAAGTTATTTTGAAGCGAGTCATTATTTTACTTTAAAATATTTTTTTGTTTTAAAAATATTTTAATAATTTTGTCAAAATTTTGCCACTGTATATTTTCTCATGTGTTTAATTTGACTGACCTTAATTAATCATTTTAAGGTCATTAAAAATGTTAATATTGGTAACTTAAAATTCACCCAAACTAATTTTGACAGGCTTGAACAGCAAGAGTGAAAATCAGATAAGATCGGCAACACAGATAAGTGATCGCATGTCATATGTTACAAAAAAATCACCTTTATATGAAGGCAATCAATTATTAGCCCCTGATGGAGAACTTTTATGTAGGTGTACCTCGAAGAATGCCCTTTGGTATGTTGAAAAAGGTCTTGGAGATTTGGTTTCAAAAGAACCTTTAGTTATTAAATTAAGGTTTGAACCTGCTAGAAGGTATAGCAGAGAAGGATTTGATGGTCAGTTTTATTTACAACAAAGGGGCAACAGTTGCGTTGTTTGTGGTGAAAAGGATTTTTGTTCTTCCAAATCTATCATTCCTCATGAATATAGAAAATATTTTCCTAAAATCCTGAAGTATTATAACAGTCACGACATAGTTTTACTTTGCACTCGTTGTTTAAAAAGATGCGATTTTCATTATCATCATTTAAAGAAGAAACTTTCGGAAGAGTGTGACAGATGCAAAATTGATGTAAAATTATCAATTGATGGAAAATTAAAATCCGTTAGAAGTGCAGGTGGAGCCTTGAAGGAAAGCAAATATCTGTTACCACCAAAACAAATTCAATATTTAGAAAATAAGTTAAAGAAGTATTTTAACACTGATACCTTAACGGAAGACCATATAACACAGGGGGTACATTACATTACACATATTTTAAATGAAGAATGTTCTCTTTACAGTTTTAAAGTCTTTAAACATTACGAAAAAATTGGTTTGATTAGTTTGGAGACGAGATGGAGGCAATGGTTCTTGGATACCATGAAGCCAAAATATATGCCTAAATATTGGTCCGTGTTGCACAGATATGAAAGGTTAAAACTCGAATTGGCTCGTTACCCTTTGGATGCCCAAATTCGTGAAGCTT
>SEYY01016378.1:10000-17611 GCA_009176605.1 Armadillidium nasatum
AAGAATGTACTGGGAAAGACGTTCCCGATTCAAACAACAATTTGGTTAATAATTCTAAAAGTAGAAATAAATTTGAAAAAATTCACCAATTTCTACATTTCAATGATAATATGACCATTGATCCTAACGACAAAGTGTCATTTGACCCCTCAAAAACAACAAATTTTTTAATTTCATAGAGCCTCTTGGCAGTAAATTTTCTTTAGATGAAGCTATATAGCCATATTATGGGCATCATTCCATGAAGCAATTTATTAGAGGAAAACCTAATTAGATTTGGGTTCAAATTTTGGTGCCTAACTACACCAGAAGGATACATAATCAAGTTTCATCCATATACAGGAGGAGGGGACAAGATACTTGGAAAGACAGTAGGGTCTTCTGTGACAGAGAAGCTGTGCTTAGGATGCGTTCCTGAAGGGTCATCCAAATATATATGGACAATTATTTTACATCACTTTCATTGATGGACACCCTTGCAACTAACAAATTGTTTTGCATTGGAACAATCCGAAGTTACAGAATTGAGAATGCTCCTTTGCAGGACTTGAAAAAGACATGTCATGGCACTTACTGTGCCGTAGAAGGAAAAAAATCTGGGGTTACTCTTGTTCGATGAAATGACAACAGTCAAGTAACCATGGTTACAAACTCAAAAAAAAGAGGCATCTTTGAAATTGGTAGTTGCAAACGTTGGAGCAGAGGAGAGAGGAAACAAGCAGTCATTCCTCAACCAAATATCGTAAAACTGTATAATAAAAACATGGGAGGGGTGGATCTGTTCGAAAAAATGCGAGCATTGTACCGAAATTAGAATACAATAAAAAAAAAATGGTATTGGCCTTACTCCCCTTTTGCCTAAATTTCAGTGTTGTCAATTTGTGAATGCTATACCGTAATATCGAAAGCATTCCGCTTCTTGAATTTACTAGACAGAATAGACAAGCGTAGGAGATGTGCAATCTATAGAATATCCGTACAATATCGTTGAACAAAATGCAATGTAGGTCTTCATGCATATGAATGCTTTGTTAAATATCATATATATATATATATATATATATATATATATATATATATATATATATATATATATATATATATATATATATATATATATATATATATATATATATATATATATATAATATATATATATATATACTTTAGCAAAAATTATCATTATCTAAATTTTGAGTTGTTGCAAACGCTAATGCCCACTGTGTCTAAAAAGACACGGCCTAAAAATCTATGAAAGAGACGGAATTTTTTAAAAATTCTTGGAAATTGACATTTCTAGGACTAAAATAGACTATATATCCAAATTTTAAAAAAAAAATAATTTTTAATAATAATAAAAAATAATAATAATAATAATAATAATAATAATAATAATAATAATAATAATTTACAATACAGATAAGTTTGTTCAAAATTCCCCCTTCATTTTTTCCAAATTTGAAGTCTCTGATTCTTGCATTTGTAATGAAATATTCGGTTAGGTGTTTTAAATTCTATTTTCTCGGACATTTTACTAATCGGGCGCGAGATAGATATTAGTCTGCAATTTTTAGGAAGTGATGGGTAGTCTTTCGTAAATATACAATTTATACCGGAAGCTTCAACTGTAGCTGGAAATACACTCGAGGGAAATGAATTAAAAACAAATATGCTGCTAGTGAAGCGGCAATGGTGTCTGAACAGAGCTTATATTTTTGGTTTAGGACGCTAAAGAATGTCACATTCTTTGTTTTTTAAAGTCATATTTTTGGGTTAGAAAGCTAAAGATGTCCCATTCTAATATTATAAAGTCAGCAATTTCATTTTGGATATCAAATGGGAATAATTTTTTCAAATTAAAATTGAAAATTGCTTGGAAGAAAAATTTAAGACTTCGTTCGTTGGTTTATTTGCTAATATGTCAGTTCAAATATTAACAAAATAACTACTAAGTGAACAAGCCATTTTCTTTTGCTCATTTGATGCTTCTTCGCTTTTTTGTAGTTCATTTAGAATTTAGATTTAGATTTAGAATTTTTTTCTTCATTTTTATTGATTGCATTGTTTATTAGACTCCATGTTTTTGTTTATTTCGTAAAATCTCTCAGTGGAATTTCATGTTTCAGCTATTATCAAAAGTGCTTTTAATTTAATGTTATAATTGTTATGTAATTGTAAAGAAATATTTCTAATTTAATAATAATAATTAAAATAACAATAGCAATAATAATAATAATTGCAAATAATGGTAATAATAATAATAATAATAATAATAATAATAATAATAATAATAATAATAATAATAATAATAATAATAATAATAATAATAATAAATAATCATAATTTTAATGATAATAATAATAATTATAATACGAATAAAAATACAAAACTTATGAAAATAAAAATGATAATCTTAAAAATAATGAATTGGGAACAATAATAAATATTAAAGTGGTTCAGTGGTAAAGTAAAAGAAGAAAGCCAGCTGTTAACTAATAATCTCCGGCATCCGCGATAGGCCTGGCCAAGCCAGCGGTATCCGCCGTGGGCCCAAGAAACCCAAGGATCTTCCTCGGAAGATCCTACTGACAGGACGAAAGTCCTACCTGGGGATGGTGAAAAAAAAAAAAAAAAAATAAATAATAATAATTAATAAAAATATAATAAAAATAATGATAATAATCATACTTATAAGAAAAATAATAATAATAATAATAGTAATAATAATAATAATAATAATTAAAAAAGTTAATAAATCATACTATTATAATCTTAAAAACTGATAATAATAATAATAAAGATTAAGAATAATAAATTAATAATAACAATAGCATTAATAATAATTACTATAAATTATAGTAATAATAATAATTATTATTAATAAATAATAAAAATTATTATAAGTATTAATAAAAATAATAATAGTTTTCTGAAATACTTTATTCCTTAAATTTTTTAATTCTTTTATTCCTTTAACTACCTACAAAGTTTTTTTTGGGATTCAAAAATTCACTTTGTAGGACTTAACACTTTTGCTCCATTTCGAATCTAATAATGGTTTTTATGTGTGTAACTGGCCAATTAAGGCTTACTGCGGATATTGCATATATATATATATATATATATATATATATATATATATATATATATATATATATAATATATATATATATATATATATATATATATATATATATATATATATATATATATATATATATATATATATATATAAAGTTGAGATAGCTTCGTTCCTTGTGAACTTCAATCTAATCAGAAAGGTTAAAGCCAACACCAAGGGTCTCCACATATTATTTATTACAGTGTGAACGTTTCAAACCTTAACTCGGTCCGTCCTCAGCACAATCTAAGTTCAAAAAATTTTCTAATTTAAAATATAAACCAAATAAATTCATTAACTATATATAAAAAAAAATACTAAAATAATAATAATAATAATAATTACAGCAAAATAATAAAAATATAAGAATAATTGATATTAAAATAGCATAAACAAAAACCAAGACTAAAGTCGAAATTTTGCATCACCAAGAAATATTAAAAAGGCTGGACTATTTAGGAAAAGGAGAAAGATCATGCCAATTAGTTTCTACATTATATGAATGAGAGACACAACAGCATGAGATTCACCATGGAACAAGAAGTTAATAATTCCATATCCTTTCTTGATGTATATGTTACTCATATTGACAACATATTTAAAACATCTGTTTATAGAAAACCTACTTCTACCCTTCTTGCTACAAACTATTTCAGCAACATACCTCTTAAGTTTATTCTATCAGGTCTAAGATCTAGAATCTATAGAGCATTTAAAATTTGCTCTGACTGGCATTTATTCCATAAAGAGATGGAATTTATTAAAATTCTTTTCCATTTTAATCTATTCCCTAAGTTCCAAGTGGAAAAAAGTATTAACGAGTTCCTCGTTAATATCTTCAGACCTGCTCATCGTTTTCCTACTGTTCCTAAACAAAAAATATATCTAAAACTTCCTTTTATAGGATCCCTTACATCCCAACTTAACAAATCTATTCTTACTGTACTTTGAGGCTACATTACCCCAGTGCCAGTTTATTCTTATAAATTCTAACTCTCTCTCAATTCACACTTTCTTCAGACATAAGGAATCTATCCCAATGTTTCTCAGATCCTCATTAATATACTTATTTAAGTGTGCCAGCTGTAATGCGGCTTATGTAGGCCAAACTGGTCTACAATTAAAAGTGAGGATTGATAAACATAGAGGAGTTTCCTTCAGAACTGACCTTCCTCTTTCTTCTCCTGAACACTCTGCCATAAGAGACCATGGAGATACCCATCCTTTTTCTTCTTCCGATTTCTCTATACTCCGACATTCGTCTTCTCTTCTTGATCGTAGGATATTGGAGTCTTTATATATAAAAAAAAACTCATTCCCCATCCTTAAATGATCAAGCTTCTTCTACCGTTCTTTTCACACAGTGATGAAGTCCTTTTCCTAAATAGTCCAGCCTTTTTAATATTTCTTGGTGATGCAAAATTTCGACTTTAGTCTTGGTTTTTGTTTATGCTATTTTAATATCAATTATTCTTATATTTTTATTATTTTGCTGTAATTATTATTATTATTATTATTATTATTTTAGTATTTTTTTTTATATATAGTTAATGAATTTATTTGGTTTATATTTTAAATTAGAAAATTTTTAGAACTTAGATTGTGCTGAGGACGGACCGAGTTAAGGTTTGAAACGTTCACACTGTAATAAATAATATGTGGAGACCCTTGGTGTTGGCTTTAACCTTTCTGATTAGATTGAAGTTCACAAGGAACGAAGCTATCTCAACTTTATTAATAAGAAAATATGACGAAGCCACTTTAAAGTTATTCAGAAAATTTCAATCTACATTAAAGAAGTATGAAAAGGCCAAACTGGACTATCGCTTTCTTTCAATTTGTAAGGGTTATAATTATACTCCTAAATTTATGCGATTCAAATTGTATAAAGCAGAGTTAATGAAGTCGCCCTTATATAAATCATGGACTTCTAAACTTCTTCTACGAGAACTGAACTCTAAACAAAGGTACATTTTCAATCTTGATAAATCACGTAAGGATTTAGAGAAGGACCTGAAAATGAAGTTTTCTCCTTTAGATTTTATTTACGCTAATAGAATATGCCAAAAGAGTGTTAACTCCTTTAAAAATAACATTCTTCGTCGTCATAACTCTAAGTTGGATAAACTAGGACTACGTACTAATCTTGAATCTGATCCAAACAAAATTGTGACGAACATCAGTGACAAAATTCTTAACAAAGATGAACTGAGGATTTTGGCTTTAGGACTCGACTTTAAGTTACCTATATTCAGACTTGATTTTCACAGCTACTTCTTAAGCTTTGAAAAAGCTTTACATTCTCTTAATGAATTACTTCCTCTACCTACCTCAAAATATAACGTTAAAAATGAATTCAAACATCTGTCAAACAAGTTTTTCTTCAAATTTAATAAATTTAAAAACTTCTGCCCGGTATTTTCATACAACGACTTGAAGATCCTTTCGTTCTCTCAAAAAGGATAAATCTATAATTATAAGCAAGCCGGATAAAGGGTCGGGAGTTGTTATCATGAAAAGAAGTGATTACATTACTAAAATGAAACAACTTCTTTCAGATACAACAAAATTTTAAAAATTAAATACAGACGTCTTTAAATACGTTTTAAAACTTGAAGATAGAATAAATACCTTTCTACGTTCGTTATCTTCAAGGAATATTTTAACTGAAAATTACAAAAACCTCTTTACTTCTGGGTCTGTTCCATGTGTTCTATACGGCCTTCCTAAAATACACAAACCTAATATTCCACTACGACCTATCCTTTCTGCTATTAACTCTCCAAACTACAATCTTGCCAAATTTTTTGTTCCTATCTTAGATCCTCTAACTAAAAACGAATATACCTTGTCAGACACCTTCGACTTTATCAATTGCCTAAATTCTTCTTCTTTTGGCACTTGCTTCATGACAAGCTTTGATATTGAATCTTTGTATACAAATCTTCCTATATCTGAAACCATCAACATAATAACTAATGAATTATTTCACAATAATCAAAACATAATGGGAATGGATCTTCCCTCCTTCACCAAACTTTTAAAATTGTCTGTTGAAGATTCTATATTCCTTTTCGACGGGGAACTATATAGCCAAATTGATGGTATGGCTATGGCTCTCCTTTAGGTCCTGCTTTTGCAAATAGCTTTCTCTGCTATTATGAAAAACAATGGATCAGGCAATGCCCCCCTCTATTCAAACCCCTTCTCTATCGCCGCTACATGGATGACTTGCTTCGTAGTTTTCAAGGAGAAAGATCATGCCAATTTGTTTCTACATTATATGAATGAGAGACACAACAGCATGAGATTCACCATGGAACAAGAAGTTAATAATTCCATATCCTTTCTTGATGTATATGTTACTCATATTAACAACATATTTAAAACATCTGTTTATAGAAAACCTACTTCTACCCTTCTTGCTACAAACTATTTCAGCAACATACCTCTTAAGTTTATTCTATCAGGTCTAAGATCTAGAATCTATAGAGCATTTAAAATTTGCTCTGACTGGCATTTATTCCATAAAGAGATGGAATTTATTAAAATTCTTTTCCATTTTAATTATTCCCTAAGTTCCAAGTGGAAAAAAGTATTAACGAGTTCCTCGTTAATATCTTCAGACCTGCTCATCATTTTCCTACTGTTCCTAAACAAAAAATATATCTAAAACTTCCTTTTATAGGATCCCTTACATCCCAACTTAACAAATCTATTCTTACTGTACTTGAGGCTACATTCCCCAGTGCCAGTTTATTCTTATAAATTATAACTCTCTCTCAATTCACACTTTCTTCAGACATAAGGAATCTATCCCAATGTTTCTCAGATCCTCATTAATTTACTTATTTAAGTGTGCCAGCTGTAATGCGGCTTATGTAGGCCAAACTGTTCTACAATTAAAAGTGAGGATTGATAAACATAGAGAAGTTTCCTTCAGAACTGACCTTCCTCTTTCTTCTCCGGAACACTCTGCCATAAGAGACCATGGAGATTCCCATCCTTTTTCTTCTTCCGATTTCTCTATACTCCGACATTCGTCTTCTCTTCTTGATCGTAGGATATTGGAGTCTTTATATATAAAAAAAAACTCATTCCCCATCCTTAAATGATCAAGCTTCTTCTACCGTTCTTTTCACACAGTGATGAAGTCCTTTTTCCTAAATAGTCCAGCCTTTTTAATATTTCTTGGTGATGCAAAATTTCGACTTTAGTCTTGGTTTTTGTTTGTTATTTTAATTATTCTTATATTTTTATTATTTTGCTGTAATTATTATTATATATATTAGTATTTTTTATATATAGTTAATGAATTTATTTTGGTTTATATTTTAAATTAGAAAATTTTTAGAACTTAGATTGTGCTGAGGACGGACCGAGTTAAGGTTTGAAACGTTCACACTGTAATAAATGATATGTGGAGAACCTTGGTGTTGGCTTTAACCTTTCTGATTAGATTGAAGTTCACAAGGAACGAAGCTATCTCA
>SEYY01016379.1:0-16171 GCA_009176605.1 Armadillidium nasatum
TTTCATTTCGAAAATGAACTTCAATATATCTTAAAATGTACTTAACGTTTTTCAAAATTTGAAAAAAAACTTGCTCATAAAATCGAAAAGTTTAAATTTTTTTTCATTTTCTAGGAGGTAGGCAATCAAAAATAAGTTCTATTGTATTACCTCCATGAAAATGCTAAAAAAAAAAATATCAGCAAAAATTGAGAAAATTTCTCAATTCCTACGGAAGTCGACCCTCTCTAGTGGTACTTAAGCGCCTGTAAAAATTAGTTCAAAAAGATAATTTCGGTTTCAGTTGAGTATGGGTCGGGTCTTTTATGTTTTAATAGGTGAAAGCCTGTGAAACCATTTTAACTTCTGAAATATTCCGATCAAAGTTTGTGTAAGTTTTTAAATTCTTATAACTTTCTTATCAATAAATAGATCGGCTTGATATTCTAGAAACATAAGGATTTGGGACCCTTAATTCCAAATTTGCAATTCAGATTCTTCTACATATTGCCGTTTTTGAGTTAAAAGCTGACATACATACCAAGGTGGTTTGTCGTACTTTCTGAGATTACGAAAGAAAATTGTAAATTTTGGGGGCCTATATCTCCTCAACCGTAGCAGATAGAAGAACGATTCATGAAGGTTTTAAAGTTGTAAATGACACGTACATATCAGATATTAAATATTTTTGATTTATCTCTTTTAATTTAGAAATTGCAAGATAACACAGAATTTGATTTCAACAAAATTTTTAAAATTTTTTTTGGAGGGGCTAAATCTACTGAATGGAGGCTACTCGTAATATCTTATGATGTTCATATTCTGTCTCAGCATTACGAAATCTATTTACATATTTGATTTAAGCAATGGAAAAAAAATCCTAGACATTTCTGCACTATCCGCTCCTCATAAAAAGTTCTCACATCGCTGCTCAGCAGTAAGCCTCTCCCTATAGAGCGCTTGATTCATCTTACAACCCTTGCAAAACTTAGCAATATGAACTGAAGTTTAACTTTTCTTACTTTACAAAACTTTACCAAATAAATATATATATATATATATATATATATATATATATATATATATATATATATATATATATATATATATATATATATATATATATATATATATATATATATATATATATATATATATATATATATATATATATATATATATATATATATATATATATATATATATATATATATATATATATATATATATATATATATATATATATATATATATATATATATATATATATATATATACGCACATGAAAAATACCACAAATTTTGCTTAAATTTTTTTTATAAAGGAGCAGAAAACTACTAAAAATTTCTAGAAGTAAAAAAAAAATATCGTTGGTTCGATATTGAGGATAAAATATCGATATATCGATATATCGGGTTTGAAAATATCATCGATATTTTTCCGATACTATCGTAAAAAAGTATTTATATCGATATATATCGAAACTTTTGCAACATCCCTAATAGAGTTGTTAATTTTTGGAATGACTTGCCACAAGAGATTGTTGACTGTGATTCTCTTGTCAAATTTAAAAGGAGGCTAGATAGATTTATGGATGGTTTAGGTATTATATAATATAACTTGCCAAATTGGCGGGTATATATGAATTTTTAGATCAACAGATCAACCTATGACTAAGCCTAATGGCAGTTTTTTTTTTTGTAGTGGGTGATGGTTCATTGAATATTGCATGTATAATTGGGCTTAGTTTTACTTTTATCTTTGCATGAATGAACTGATAACTAGGGAAGGGATAGACCTAGTCTTTTGTACATGTATTAGTATTGTTATTGTTATTATTTGTTTGGACTGGGACAGTCTCGATAGGCCCCTGTGGCTTCTAATTGTCTCTATTTTCCTATGTTCCTGTGTCCCAGTCAAAAACAATAATTATGGTAATAATTATTGCAACAAAGACTAGGAATATCCTATCCCTAGCTATCAGTTCATTCATGCAAAGTAAGATAAAAATAAATAAAACTAACCCCATACATATATTTAGTAAACCTAACTAATTATATATGCAATGAACTAACACCCACTACAAAACTGCCAGTTAGGCTTAGTCACAAGCTGGTCTAAAATTCATAACTTTAGTTACAAGCTGATCTAAAAATTAATATATACCTATCAATTTGGCTTAGTCAAGTTATGCTATACCATATCTAAACCATCCATATCTCTATCTAGCCCCTCTTAATTGATGCAAGAGAATCACAGTCAACAACCTCCTGTGGAAGCCATTCCAAAAATAAACAACCCTATTACTGAAGTATTTTCTTGGATCAAGATGGCATGACTTCTTTTTAATTTTCTTATCATGGCCTCTAGTTTTTCTTCCATGGTCCACTCTAAAGTATTTTTCAATCTCCATATTACTGTCTGATGCAAATATTTTATAAACTTGTATCATATCCCCTCTGAGAATTCTCATTTTATGATTTTTTTACTTTTCTGTAACTTAAAAGATGTTTTGTATCTCTAGTTTTAATTATGGAAAAATAACAGGTTTCTGACATGTATTATATAATTATTATTATCACTATTGATATCAGTATTATTAATATTTATATTATTGTATTCATTCATAAGTTCTGTATAAGAAATGGAGGCCTGCTTCTATAATATTTTAATATTTTGCTTCCTAACTTTTATGATATTTTTTAATAAATTAGAACGTATCTATCTTTATCTCTATATAATCATCCCAGCTGACTGAGTTATACTAGATTATTGCTGAAAATTTTTGTATATATATATATATATATATATATATATATATATATATATATATATATATATATATATATATATATATATATATATATATATATATATATATATATATATATATATATATATATATATATATATATAGGAACCGACCGGGGCCCCGGCCAACCCCGGCCCTGGCAAAAAATCAAGGAAAACCGGGGTTGCCGGCCAGGGGTTAAAATGAGGGGACAATCCAAATTTTTTATTTTTTTTTAATTTTCAGCCGATTCTGCTAAAACTTTCAGTTATATAGATTTTTTGCCTGTAAGAGAAGTCCATTTCAAGCGTTTTTCCGAGTCTATAACGGTTGAAAAGTTTTTTTTTTTTTTTTGTTGAAATTTGACCCTTTTCAAATGAATGGTGGTGCCAAACCACTTTTTGGAATGAGCTGAAATTTGGACTATTTATTCAAAATTAAATTGGCATACAAAAGTCATGTAATAGACTTTGTTTCCAGAGTTATAGAAAAATGTTATAAGCCCAAAAACTGACCAACTATAGAAAAAAAATTTTTTTAACTAAAAAAAAATCCACCTTTTCAAACAAAATTTTTTTAAAAAAAAATTACAACTATGACATTTCCTATTTTTGGAGGGTATAGAGGAGGGATGGGGCTACAAATTCTTCTCTATACTTTATTCGATGCGATTCGTTGGTTTTGAGATATAGCCTTCAAAAAGGTCCATTTTTGACCAAATTTCAAAAATTCCCAAAGTTTGAGAGGCTATATCTCGCTTCAAACAAAAGCAATTTTAAATATGCACTAAATAAAAATTGTAGCCCTGCCCTCTTCTAAACAATATTCAAAAAAAAAAAAAATAGTTTTTTTTTAAATAATTTTTTTTTCTCCGAAGGGTACGATTTTTGCAAATTTTTTCAAGTGCTTATATAACTTTTTTTCTAGATGTGATATAAAAAATCTGTTCCCACCAATGCAAGAAATTGAGGCAAAGATATTCAGTAAATTTTCAGCTCATGTGGACCAGTGGTTTGACCAGTTATTCATTTTTTTTGGGTCCAAATAACTTTCAAACCATTATAGACTCAAAAAAATGCTCGAAATCAACTCAGAACTTTTGAAAAAAATTCACATACTTTGAAAATTTCAGCTCAATCAGTCAAATAATAAAAAAAAAAAAATTCAAACAAAATATAAGAAATTTAAGATTTTTTTTCTTTTCTGTTTCTTTTGACCGCTCCTTTTCTGCTAGTGAATGTTCATCTTTGTGTTTTGATTTTAGATACTCCCAAAAAGATTTGGTTGAAATTTTTTACTTGTAGCACCCGGAGGTCTCTTCTAATTTTCTGACTGCAGATGTTACATTTAGCTATTTCGAGCCTATCCTGAAACATTGTAAAGTATTCAAATACTGCAGAAGCTGATCTTTTAGCCATATTGACTGAAAGTATAAACAAAATAATAATTTTTAAATAATGCAGCTAAATGATTCAAGTTTGATACATGCAATAAAATAACAATGATATGTATAAATACAGGTTAAATTGATAATTTTATATCTTACATTTTTTCAAACTTTACCTTAGGGTCTTACTTAAGTAAACCTGTTGAATCACTATTATGAATTAGAATATATTTTTTTTTTAATTTTTGTACTTTTTTTAAACTTTAACTATACAAAACTGTAATTTTTTATTTTTTTTTTTTTTGGAGAAAATGCATATAATCATTAATTTAAGTGAATGTTGGCTATTCTACTCCTTCCTTACAATTAAATAAACCTTATATCTAATTTTTTTAACCTAAATTTCAGTGCTTTTGACCTATTTACAAATTTTAGAAACCCCGGCCAAAATTCCAACCCCGGTCGGTCCCTATATACATACATACACGGTATATATATATAGGAACCGACCGGGGCCCTGGCAAAAAATCAAGGAAAACAGGGGTTTGCCTGCCAGGGTTAAAATGGGAAATTATACATGAGGGGACAATCCAAATTTTTTATTTTATTTTCATCCGATTCTCTTGAAATTTTCAGTATATATAGCTTTTTTTTCCTGGTGAAAAAAAGTCCATTTCTAGCATTTTTCTGAGTCTATAACTGCTGAAAAGTTTTTTTTGAAGGCAAATTTGACCCTTTTCAAATGAATGGTGGGGCCAAACCACTTTTTGGAATAAATTGAAATTTGGATGTATATTCATAATTCTATTGGCAACGAAAACATGTAACAGACATTTGTTTCCAGAGTTATAGAAAAAATGTTATAAGCCCAAAACTGAACAACTATAGAAAAAAAAAATTAAAAAAAAAAATCCACCTTTTCAGTCAATAAAATTTAAAACAAAATTATAACTATAACATTCCTTATTTTAGGAGGGTACATAGAGGAGGGATGGGTCTACAAATTCTTCTCTATTCTTTATTCGATGCGATTCGTTGGTTTCGAGATATAGCCTCTCAAAAAAGGTCCATCATTGACCAAATTTCAAATATTTCCAAAGTTTGAGAGGCTATATCTAGCTTCAAGCAAAAAATCTTTTAATAATGCACTAAATAAAAATTGTAGCCCTGTCCCTCCTCTAAACAATATCAAAAAAAAAAAAAAAATTGGTATGTTTTTTAAATAATTTTTTTTTCTCCGGAAGGGTACGATTTAAAAAAAAAAAAATTTCAAGTTCTTATATCTTTTTTTCTAGATGTGAAATAAAAAATCTGTTCTCACCAATGCAAGAAATTGAGGCTAAGATTATTCAGTTGAATTTTCAGCTCATGTGGACCAGTGGTTTGACCCCGTTATTCATTTTTACCAACTTTGTGTCCAAATAACTATCAAACCGTTATAGACTCAGAAAACTGCTCGAAATCAACTCAGAACTTTGGGAATAAATGCATATTCCCTGAAAATTTCAGCTCAATCAGTCAAATAATAAAAATATTTAACACAAAATATAAGAAAATTAAGATATTTCTTCTTGCTTTTTTAAATTTTCTCTTTTTTTCTGTTTCTTTTGACTGCTCCTTTTCTGCTAGTGAATGTTCATTTTTGTGTTTTGATTTTAGATGCCCCCATAAAGATTTGGTTGAAAATTTTTTACTTGTACCACCCGGAGGTCCTCTTCAAATTTTCTGACTGCAGATGTTACATTTAGCTATTTTGAGCCTATCCTGAAACATTGTAAAGTACTTCCACACTGCTGAAGCTGATATTTTAACCATATTGATTGAAAGTATAAACAAAATAATAATTTTTAATAATGTCACTAATTGATTCAAGTTTGATACATAGCAATGATATGTATAAATATAGTTTATGTTGATAATTTTATATCTTACATTTTTTCAAGTTTTACTTTGTGGGCTTATAGGTAAAGCTGATGAATCACTATTATGAATCAAAAAAAAATTTTTTTTTTTTTTTTTTAATTTTTGTACTTTTTATTAAACAAAATCTGTAATTTTCTTACATTTTTCCAGAGAAAATGCATATAATCATTAATTTAAGTGAATGTTGGCTATTCTACGCCTTTCTTATAATTAAAAAAACCTCAATTAAATTTATATCTAATTGTTTTAACCTAAAATTTCAGTGCTTTTGACCTCTTTACAAATTTTAGGCAACCCCTGCCCTGGCTAAATTTGGGTGACCCCGGCCCTGGCAAAATTCCAGCCCCGGTTGGTCCCTATATATATATATATATATATATATATATATATATATATATATATATATATATATATATATATATATATATATATATATATATATATATATATATATATATATATATACAGTATCACATAGTTGAACCAGTACATGAAATAAAAGCTAAAAATTTTATTTGCTAGTAAATGAATTAGCGAATACTGTATGAAACTAGAATATTTAGATTTTCTAGGAAAAATAGATTATGATAAGAATTAATGTAGGCAAGAAAGTTGAGATTAATTTTTAGAAATAAATAATATAATCATCGTACAATATCTTAGAAATTGAATTGTCAGAAAAATGAAGGAAATTTAAGAAAAAATGTGTTTATACAATTAAAACTGTTCTTAAAAAAATAAAAGGCTGTTCTCTTATCTGTAAGTTAATATTCCCAAAGACTACTTAGAGAAATAAATCTATAGTGAGAATTATTGAAAAGTATAAGTATGGTAGGAATTCTGATTGATTTGAAAAGCCTTGTTCATCTATTCTCTACTTGAGCACTAAACAGGGAATGGATTGCATTATGTACTTATATTAATTTTTATATATAAATAAATTATATACGGTATATGTATATGAATATACAATATAATCAATTTCTTTATAGGTATTTTGTAACTACAACTTGCATGGATTAGATATGTTCTTTGCTGGTGAACTCCCTCAGAAATAAAAAAACAATAAAAAATTTCCAGTCTTTCAGTGAGATACAATTATGCTAAAATAGCTTTAGTAAAATTGATTGGTGGTTGAATTGGGATATTAAATTTATTAATATCAAAATTGTTTTTTAAAAAAAAAAAAATTTTTTTATCTCTTAAAATTTGACTATTTAGTAGTTTGTGTTGTTACCTTTATTACAAAGACGGAGAAAGATAGGCATTACTTGTAATATCCATTTTCTTTACCAAAAAAAGAAAACAAAATTGAGCAGTGATAAGGATTAATGAATAACCGTAATTGTTACCATAAGAACCTATTGAGAATATATATATATATATATATATATATATATATATATATATATATATATATATATATATATATATATATATATATATATATATATATATATATATATATATATATATATATATATATATATATATAATGAATGGATTGCATTTTATACTTATATTAATTTTTTATGTATATAAATTATATATGAATATACAATATAATCAATTTCTTTATAGGTATCAGCAAAATGATTGTAACTACAACTACTTGTCCAAGTATATGTACGTGTTAGTATTATGTGCTGATGATATTAGTTATTGTAGCTTGATTGTTATTTATATCCTAGTCAAATTAATGAAGTTTATGTTGTATCAGCAGAGCTGACAAAAGATACGTAACAAAATGTCTGAGAAAGGTAAGTATTACGAATCTAGAACATTATTGGACCTTGCTTAATATTCATTATATTAAGTAATAATATAATAAGGAATGAATTTGAAAATATTATTATTGTTATAGTGAAAAAATTTTTTTTTTTTTTTTTTTTTTTTTTTTTTTTTTTGCTTAGAGAAAAAATTTAATGAAACTTTTGAAGAGAGAAAAAAAAAAAAAAAAAAAGGGCGGAGGGAGAGGGTTCTGCAATGTTTGTGAATATGGATAAACACTCACCTAACCTGATGTAGATCTAACCTAAGAATTTTGGTAGTATGTTCTCAGTTTTTCAAGTAAATGATTTTCTACAAAGAACTCACTTTGTGCTTGTCAAATTGTCTCATTATACAGTAGCTATTACAAGAAGCACTGCTTTTCTAAACTCCATTTGCATACTCCCTCCTTTGAGAATGGCTTGTGTAATATGCCTTTTATACATGGTCTCTACCTAACTCTGATCTCAGACTTAATTGCTATGCTCAATCTTACTAGTACTTTACTCTGAAAATTTGTCACACACTCCCTTTATCTATTTTCTCAAATTCCTTTAACTTGCAAATCTTCAGACACCATGTATCAATACATGTTGGCCTTTAATTTTGCAATATTTCTGACATTTTTCCCTCCTTGAATAGGGCTTTGCCCGTGAGTGGTGGTGAAGTGTAAAAAAAAAAAAAAAAAAAAAAAAAAAATTCGGGTGGTGGTTGATCACCTTAGGATATATATATATATATATATATATATATATATATATATATATATATATATATATATATATATATATATATATATATATATATATATATATATATATATATATATATATATATATATATATATATATATATATATATATATATATATATATATATATATATATATATATATATATATATATATATATATATATATATATATATATATATATATATATATATATATATATATATATATATATATATACAAAAATTGATAGAATATGTAAGAGTATATGAAGTTCATGTACCATTTTCATGTAAATAATTTCTTCCCAGACTTTAAAACTCTGTGTTGCTAGGGTGAGGTCTCTGAAATTCTTTTTCGATTTTCTGTTGATATTAAAAATTATTTAAAACTTTATTTACAATTGTTACTTTAAATTCTATCAAGGAGGCACCTATGGAAAAAAGTTTTGGGATATTATTATTATTATTATTATTATTATTATTATTATTATTATTATTATTATTATCATCATCATCATCATTACCATCATTATAATTATTATCATCATCATCATCTCTTTCACAGGATTAGTTTTTATTTTTTGCTTAATTCTTTTATAGCTCATGTATTTATATTGTAAATTTATAGATAATTTAAGAAATTTACGATAATTTAAGAAATACCAAATTTTTTTTTGGGGGGGGGAGAACCTTTTCTTTTTTTTTTTTTTCCTTAACAGTTTAAAAGTGTTATTAGAAGTGCCATTAACATTTTCTGTTTACTTGTAATGGTTTTATCTTTTCACCTGTTTTAAAGTCCACAACACAGTTCTTCTGTTTTCCCCACATCCTTTGACTTAGACAGTATCAAACGCCATATATTTGGGCAATGTTGGTCTTTAATTTTGTATTAAATTGATATTCCCAATTTTTATTGAAATTTTTGTAGGTTGTTTCACTCTTTGCCACCATTGGTGATGTTAAAAAATGCAAATAGTTCTGAATTTGGCCACAGGATGATATATGCAGTGAAATATTAATACAATATGCACTCTAATGTCTTCTAACTCTGAATGTTAGAAATAACCTTTCTTCATAATAAATGAAGGATTATGTGGAGTTTTAAGATAACCTTACAGTTCTAGGCAGGGTTTGGAAGTCAAGTATATTTGTATAAGTCAGAGTTAGACAAACTGTAGATGTATTCCACAATCTTATTCACTTACTCCAATTTATCTTTCTCTTACAGATGACCCGGCAGATGCCCCTTCATCCCCAGTTGAAGAACTAATTGCAGAAGTTCAAAGAGTTGTTTCACCAGATGATTTAGAAGTATCAAACATCGCTTCAAAAGTTAAATCAATAATTACTGATGAGCAACAGCTGAGGTTATTGTTATTATTATTCTGTGTTATTTCATAAATTACTTTTATTATTACATGGAAATATTTTTTTTTTGATAAATTTTCTTTCATTTTGAATTGAAAGTTGTCAGGAAAGGAGATAATTCCACTTCTGCAAAATATTTGAAATGAAGAGTAGCGAAGTTGACGTGAAATATTATAAAGAAATAAGCCTAGTTTCCACTGATAATTTTTAGAAGCTTCAAATTGCCTGCAATAAATAAAGATAGATAAGAATTCCTTACAATCAAAGGCGGTTGGAAAAAAAAAGTACCATAACGAGCAAGACTGAATTGGTTAGTCTCCACCCAAAACTCGTGTATGAAAGTGCTGTAAATGCAAATGATCAACTCAACGTGAAAACCTGACATTGTATTTAGTATCTAGAAATAAAAAGAACTTTAATTTCTAGTTGTAAAGTTCGGAAGGTTAGAGTTCTTTAGTAAAGAACAGTTTATACAAGTCCTTGAGCCTTACTCTTCTACCTTATCAAAAAAAAGAGTAGAACAGGTGGACCTAGAGACTCCCTTTGTCTTGACACAAAATCAGTACTTCATATAGTTAAAGGTAACTGTGAGGAGAGAGGATAAAGTTCTTGAACCTTGACAGATCTCTTCTTTGAAGTCACCCCAACAGTCATTGTGGTATGACTACTCTCAAAGACAATTATTTTTTTGTTTAGGTTACAAGCAAGTGTGTCTATATTGTTCACAGGTACCTATAGAACCTCTAAAAGAGATATAGTTGTGAAGGGTTTCTGATTACAGTTTGAAATGCACATCCAAAAAGGCAATTCGGTATCTATAATACTTCAACAAAAGTTTCTAGAAAAAATTCCTTTTTTTTAAAAAAAAACTTAACTATAAAGAAAGGGTTATTGATGTTATTCAGAAGGATGGATTTGTTGGTTGTACTGTTAAATTTAATGAATTTTACTCACAAATAAACTCTCATCTGTAGTACTAAATTTACGTGATTATTATACCATTCACAGTTCTTTTATACATTTAAATCAAAACCTCAAACCTAGTTTTTTTTTTTTTCTTTTTTTTTTTCTTCTTCTTCTTCTTCTTCTTTATCAATGACAGTAGATTAAAATTTTACATTTTACTTCACTTTTCAGAGATTTGGTTTCACAATTATGCGATCTAGCCTTAGATCAGAGGGCATGTACGACTGTTATTGGCGCAGTTTTTGGGCATGCAGGATCTCATGCAGTAGGAGATATTAAATTACGTTCTCTCTTGCTACAGAGGGTGCAGAAAATGTATGAAGGTGAGTAACTAATTTTATACTAATAGATGTTGGTTTTTGCTCTTTTTTCTTGGGATTGTATTATGTCAAGAGTCGGAGGGGAATTTTTTTTTTCTTTACATGAATTTTAGTTTGACCCACCCATTTACCATGTAATTGGTAGCAGTATATGAAATTTAGTCTGATCCATGTATGTACAGTCGTGAACAAAAGTTCGTTCCTATTAAGCTGGAAAGAAATATTTATATAAAATGGAGATCATTTCATAAAAGCTCTATTTTGAATAAAAAGAAAATAAAAACATTGAGAGGGGCTTAATTGAACTGTGATTGGCTGAACCTGAGATTAGGAACCGACCGGGGCTGGAATTTGGCCGGGGCCGGGGCCGGGGTCACCCAAATTTGGCCGGGGCCGGGGCCGGGGTTCTGGCCGGGGTTACCTAAAAATTGTAAAGAGGTCAAAAGCACTGAAATTTTACTTTAAAAAAAATTAGATATAAATTTAATTGAGGTTTATTTAATTATAAGAAAGGCGTAGAATAGCCAAAATTCACTTAAATTAATGATTATATGGATTTTCTCCGAAAAAATTCCTTAACAGGAAAATTTGGAAACACCTTAATTCTTCAAATCTTATCTCTGATCGCCAGTATGGCTTTCGTAAAGAACGTTCTACTGGTGATCTTCTTTCCCTACTTTCTGACTCTTGGTCCTCCGCTCTTAGGGGTTTCGGTGAATCTTTCGTTGTGGCGCAAGACATATCGAATCCTTCGATAGAGTCTGCCACAAAACTTCCCTTCTTTCGGAATCTATTCTTCTCTCTGTAACCTTTTCTCTAATTTCCTTTCTGGTTGTTCTTTATCAGCTATTGTAGACGGCCACCGTTCTTCCTATAAATCTATAAATAGTAGTGTTCCTCAAGGATCTGTTGTATCTCCAACTCTTTTTCTAATTTTTAGTAATGACTTTCTGTCTATTACTTCGTCTCCTATACACTCCTATGCCGATGACTCCACCCTTCATAACTCTTTTCAATTTGAAAGGCGTCCCTCCCAAAAACAGTTGATAGATTCAAGAAGGATGGCCTTGGAGCAACTGACCTCTGATCTTTCTCGTATTTCAAAGTGGGAGAGAGAAAGCATAATCGCTTTCAATGCCTCAAAAACTCAATTACTCCATCTTTCTACTCGACACAATCTTCCACACAACTATGATATCTTCTTCGAAAACACTCAACTTAAACCTTCATCTGTCCTCAGAATTCTCGGTGTTCCTTTTTCTCGTGATCTTTCTTGGAAAGATCACATTATTTCTCTCACTAAACAAGCTTTTAAGAGGTTGGGTGTTCTGAGGCGCCTTCGTGGTTTTTTTTACGCCACCCCAGTTGCTTGCTCTGTATTGGGGTGTTGTTCGCCCCTGTATGGGGTACGCCTCGAACATCTGGGGTGGTTCCACAAATACAGCTCTTCTCGAAAAGGTGGAGTCTAGGGCCTTTCATCTTATAAACTCTTTTGCTCTTACTTACTCTCTCCAATCTCTTTCTTCCCGTCAAATTGTTGCGTCACTTTCTCTATACAATCGCTATTACAACGGATGCTGCTCTTCTGAACACTCTCGTCGCATACCTCCTCCATTGAGAAAACCTCGTGCTACACGACTTTCTACACAGTCTCATCTTTTCTCTGTCCAACTCTCTGACCCCAGACTTAACCGCTGTGCTCACTCTTACATGTACTCTACTGGTAAAGTCTGGAACACACTCCCATTATCTATTTTCCCAGCTTCTTTTGACTTGCACATTTTCAATTGCCGTGTGTCGGGTCACTTCAGCCATTAGCGACCAGATTCATAATGTTCCCCAATTCTGGTGGAATTTGGTGGGCCTCCGGCCTTTGCTCACCAGAGGAGACAAAAAAATTATATATATATATATATATATATATATATATATATATATATATATATATATATATATATATATATATATATATATATATATTAAATGTTATTTGTTTGAAGAGAGATATAGCCTAAAAAACTTTGGGAATTTATGAAATTTGGTCAAAAAATTAACTGTCTTCAATGCTTTATCTCTAAAGCAACGAATCGCATTGAATAAAGAATACAGAGGAATTTGTATCCCCATCCCTCCTCTATACACCCACCAAAAATAAATGTTATAGTTGTAGTTTTTTTGTTTTATTTTTTTTTTGTCCAAAAAGGTGGATTTTTTTTTTAATAGTTGTTAAGTTTTTGGCTTATAACATTTTTCCTGTAACTCTAGGAACAAAAATCTGTTACAAGTTTTTGTTGCCAATAGAATTCTAAATATACAGTACAAATTTCAGGTTATTCCGAAAAGTGGTTTGGCCTCGCCATCATTTGAAAAAAAGGGTCAAATTTCAAAGAAAAAAAAAAATTTTTTTTTTAATAGTTATAGACTCAAGAAAACACTAGAAAAAGAGAAAACCTATATACACTGAAAATTTCAAGAGAATCGGCTGAAAATTAAAAAAAAAAAAATTTGAAATTGTATTGTCCCCTCAAGTATAATTTCCCATTTTAACCCCGGCTGGCAACCCCGGTTTTCCCTGATTTTTAGCCGGGGCCGGGGCCGGGGCCGGGGTCAGTAAAAATGGCCGGGGCCGGGGCCGGGGCCCCGGTCGGTTCCTACCTGAGATGATCTCCATTTTATATAAATATTTATTTCCAGCTTAATAGGAACGAACTTTTGTTCACGACTGTACCTTTTAATTTGGCAGCTTCGTATGGAATTAGATCTTACTCGTGTAACATGTGATTTGGCACTAAGAGCTTTTAAATGTTGTTGGTCTTTTAACTTCTTTTAAATGACAATTAGGTTTGCAAAATAGTTACAACACGGAATCAATTCGGATAAAAACTCGAAAGAAAATATTTATAGGGGTGTGGTTCGCTACTGCATTGAGTATGCGTCATACATTTGGTGGGTTATAATAAATAATGAGGAACATTAATGAGATATATTAGTGTTGAGTATTTTTACTCAACAAATACCCTAAATTGAAACCATTATAATATAAGTTATAATATTATTATTATTATTATTATTATTATTATTATTAAGATAGAGAGGAAGTTAACTCTCAAGATCGAAGTTGCTTTGTTACGTCTTCAATGTTTCTTGGTGACATTTTTTATTACGTGAAAACCGATGCTGGAACACCTTTGAAGGTCAGTGATGAAATAAGTTTTTTGCTTATTATTATTATTATTATTATTATTATTATTATTATTATTATTATTATTATTATTACTATTATTATTATAATAATACGAGTTATAAATAAAAATATGGAGATATTGAGCTCCGCAGGTATTGGAGCTAATATAAATTTATATATTAGGCTAAAAATAACTTATATAAACACTAATTAAACCGCCTTCAACTTAGGAGGTTTATTCTCCTTCCTTAGAAACTAGAAGCTATCCGGGCAATGATGGAAAAAGAGCAAGAAGAGAGCAGGAGAAAGCAGCAAGAGCATGAAGAGCGGGGCGAGAACAGCAGAATCAACAGGAGAGGCATGACCAAAGAAAAAGAAAGAAAGATCTGCTGAAGAAAAGAGCTGGCCAGTATTTTGATAAATATGGAGATAATCTTTAGAATTTCTGAAGAGTGGCTAGTTGAGCAGCAGGGAGTTGAAAAACGGAAGGATCGCGAGAACTTGAGGACGCTCTTCAAGAGAGCCTTGAAGAGGACCACTAGAAGGTGGTGGTTTTTTTAGCGTTTGGGCCCGGGATGAGGGCCGTGAAGATGACCATAAGAGGATGCTTGTCGAGTTTTAGCGTTTGAGCTCGTGAAGAGAGCCGTGAGGATGACCACAAGAGGGTGGTTGTCGAGTTTTAGCGTTTGGGCTCTTGAAGAGAGCCGTGAGGATGACCACAAGAGAGTGGCGTTTGATTTTGGAGGCCCGAGATGAGATTCGGAAAAAAAATAAGAGATTGCCAGCCTTGATCTTGAAATCTGGAGGGCATGTTGTATAATTATACGAGTTATAAATAAAAATATGGAGACACTGGGCTCCGCAGGTATTGGAGCTAACATAAATTGATATATTAGGCTAAAAATAATTTGAATAAACAATAATTAAACTGCCTTCGACCTATCGACCTATGAGGTTTACCCTTCTTCCTTAAGAACTACAATTATTATTATTATTATTTCAGGTACTAGCGGGGCCTGTTGTTACATACCTGTCCATGGTGATGAAGCCTCATTTGTCTGAAGATCCGGCGCCGGATATTGATGAAGAGATGACAGTCGTAGCAAAGCAAGTAAGTAAAGGAATAGATTTTATATATGGAGTACAAGTGTGAAGGTAGAGGTAAATGTGTAAATGTGTGTGAAATCAAATACAGTGTTTTTAGCATTGTGTGAATGCAAATATTAATATTTTATGCAGGTGCATGCCTAAAATAATCGATTTTTATGTAGATGTTAATGATATCGATGAAACCTATAAAGCCTTTTGTTGTGCAGTATTGTTGATTAATTGTAGGAGACGAAACTTTGTTTTGCTAGAAATCTGTAGGAGACATTGACAACAAGACCTTCACCACCAAGAACAGATTGTTCTACTGTTCGAATCACTCTTGATAGTTTAAGTACTCTATTTTTATTTGAAAGTTTTAAAAAATTTAAAGGTATTTTGCGCAAGGTTCCTGAATCTTTGCTTCTTTAGGTACTTAGAGGGAGAGATGAAGCATCTTGAGGCTTGGGGGAGAGGCGAAGCATTTTGAGACTTCGGAGAGGGATGAAGCATTTTGAGACTTGGGGGAGGGATGAAGCATTTTGAGACTTGGGGGAGAGATGAAGCATCTTAAGACTTGGGGGAGAGATGAAGCATCTTAAGACTTAGGGGAGGGGTGAAGCATCTTGAGACTTGGGGGAGGGAAGAAGCATCTTGAGACTTGG
>SEYY01016380.1:0-5000 GCA_009176605.1 Armadillidium nasatum
ATTATATATATATATATATATATATATATATATATATATATATATATATATATATATATATATATATATATATATATATATATATATATATATATATATATATATATATATATATATATATATAATATATACTATAGATATATATATATGATATATTATGCTGTCGGAGTTGGACGCATTGGAAATAGCTGGGAAAAAAGAAAAGAGAAGAGACAGAGAAGGGAATGAAGAGTGATCTAAAAGAACTGTTAATAGTTTTTCTTATGAAGAAAGAAGAGAAAAGAAGAAGGACCGCATGAATTTATGCGAGAACAAAATTTTGTCGAAATCTACCGTACATAAAATATAAAAGATTTTTAATTACTCAAAAATTTGAAATTAAGTTTAGATAAAGTTTACTTAAAAATAAGTTACAGCATTTAAGCTTTTTTTCTATTGAAAAACTCTTTCCTTAATTCAACACTTGTGGATGACGTCGAATCTCTAAACCGTTGTTCAAGTTATAACCGCAAGATGTCATTTCTCAAAATTTCTTTAGAAATTCTGTATATTTATTGGAAGTAGCTTCCATTTTATGTCGTTTAAATAAATATGTTTTGAAAAGTATTTAACTGTGTAATGTCGAACAAATCATAATTTAAATAATATTTGTGTTACTTGACAATTAAATACTCATGTTATAGCTTTAAAATAAAGGTAAATTAAATTGGTAAATCATTTTTTTGGTAAAGACCTCGAGTCAAAATTTATTTTGGAGCCTAATTAGTTTTGACTAAAAACAACAACTAGCAATAAAAAGATTTTTTTGTATGAAGTAATATTCAGATATTTTCTTAAGCAGCCAATATTAAAAATATTTTTTTTTAACCTAGTTTTGCCTTAAATTAGTCGATATTAAAAAAGCTGTTTATTTTGAAACTTTTGACTAGATGGTTTCTGGCAAAATTTACCATATAAGAGGAAATTTTTTATTATATATATATATATATATATATATATATAATATATATATATATATATATATATATATATATATATATATATATATATATATATATTATAGGCTTAGGTGTAGATTGTTTCTGAGTTTCGATATTTTTTATATCGATATTTTTTTATGTCGATATTTTATTTTAATCGATATTTTCCTTCCTATAATTAGCCCTAGGCTACTATGTCGTGCAAACGTTCTTGTGTACGTTAGGTCTCTTTTACGGCAAATTCTTGTGTAGGTTAGGCCTCTTTTTACGGCAATTTCGGTAGTTCAGCTTATGATAAGTCGAATTAGGTTCTGCTAGAAAAGTAAGTAATAATAATTGTCTATGTCTAGTAATAGTACCTCTGGCAACTCTTCTTTACGATAGGATTCTCCGATATTTTCGATTTTCTAATTTTTTAACAATCGAAACTCAGAAACAATCTCCACCTTTACCATATATATATATGTATATATTATATATATATATATATATATATATATATATATATAATATATATATATATATATATATATATATATATATAATATATATATATATATATATATATATAGAGAGAGAGAGAGAGAGAGAGACAGACAGACAGACAGACAGACAGACAGACAGACAGACAGACAGACAGACAGACAGACAGACAGACAGACAGACAGACAGACAGACAGACAGACAGACAGACAGACAGACAGACAGACAGACAGACAGACAGACAGACAGACAGACAGACAGACAGACAGAGAGTTCATCCTGTTCTCCCTCGTTTTTTATGAATTGTAAAGTCTTAGGGTAAACTAGGATAGATAAAATTTCCTTTTCCTTTTCCTCGTTTACTTTTTGTGGAGCATATACCTGATTTATTTGATACTTTCTATCTTTGATCTTTAACTTAGCCCTTATCATTCTCTCATTTATGCCCTGTACTTACTGCAGGAAATGCGAATATATTCGGTTCCAAAATGAGACCCATTCCATGATTTCTGATTCCCTCCCCCACTCCTCCATACACCAATATTTATCCACCCCCAAGATCCTCTCCATTTTCTTGTCCCCCAACTCTCATCTTCGCCATTCCCATCACGTCAATTCTCCTCCTTCTCATAATATCCATAGCTTCAAATTCCTTTCCTCTGTATGTATCCACATTTAAAGTAGCAAATCTGTATTTAAGTTTAGTATTATCCAAGTTCATAGTTCGGTTTCGTTTAAAATGTCTGTTCTTATTATTTCGACGGTTTTCCGAGGCTCATCTTTCAGTTTCGCGAGCAATTTATTTTCAGGCAGTGACTTGTTAAACCTGTCCTGCCTTAGCCAGAGCTCCTTTTGCATTACTCAGGGTGCCCGACAAGGACTCGAAGTTGGGCTTTACACCCCATATATATATATATATATATATATATATATATATATATATATATATATATATATATATATATATATATATATATATATATATATATATATATATATATATATATATATATAAAAAAACCACACAATTGTGTATATATAAATTTGCTCTAACAAAATCATAAAAAAATCACAATTGAAAAACGAAAGTTTTTGGAAAAAAAATGGATATTTAACCAAACAATATCAAACTTTGAACGTAATGCAAACCCTGAAAGAGACATATATATATATATATATATATATATATATATATATATATATATATATATATATATATATATATATATATATATATATATATATATATATATATATATATATATATATATATATATATATAATGATGTCGGAAAGACATTGCGTTTTTTTTTTTTCATCACAATGAAATATGATTCAACCAAAGACGGCAGAACCAAGAACGAATGAATGGGGCTGGAATTGTTAGATATAGCACACAATCCCTTCTATTCGATTGTGCGTCATACAAAGTTGTTTTCGTAATTAACCGCTTGGAAGATAAGAACATTTTATGAAACATATTCGTCATTACTTACTGTGTGAGTTTCGAAGGAAATGAACAACACTTAGTGAAGTGTATCAAGATGCTGTGAGAGCTCGTTCATGTCATCGTTGGTTTGAGAGGTTTAAATATGGCTTTTGTGAAATATCCTACAACCCTTGCATGGGAAGTTCTTATCCTTTATGGGGTTATTTACCAAAATAACTATGAATGACCACAGACGGGTAGAAGAGATGATATACTATTTCTAGACATTTCCCGTCCATTCGACTTTGGTTCATAATGATGAAAAAATGTAATTTCTTTCAGAATATATATATATATATATATATATATATATATATATATATATATATATATATATATATATATATATATATATATATATATATATATTATATATATATATAAAATAAATATTTTCGTGGTAAATAATTCCAGTTCTCTACTGTAAATATAAGGAAATATGCAAATGTAATACGAAAATAATATAACGTAAAATTCACAATGTAAACGTTGCATATATATATATATATATATATATATATATATATATATAATATATATATATATATATATATATATATATATATATATATATATATATATATATATATATATATATATATATATATATATATATATTATATATATATATATATATATATATATATATATATATATATATATATATATAATATATATATATATATATATATATAATATATATATATATATATATATATATATATATATATATATATATATATATATATATATATATATATATATATATATATATATATATATATATATATATATATATATATATATATATATATATATATATATATATATATATATATATATATATATATATATATATATATATATATATATATATATATATATATATATATTATATATATATATATATATATATATATATATATATATATATATATATATATATATATATATATATATATATACTAAAGTTAAGGTTTCTTTCTATTTCCTCTTCATCTGTAAATTTCCAAGAACAAATTTTTGCATAGATGTTTAGCAGCATCTTTCACTTTCGCAACTATCCTACATTGTTCTGTTATGGAAATTCTAACCCTGAGCATTCTTCCTCTCGTCTGGTTTGATTAAGGCTTTATTTTAACTCAATTATGGATAATATTATCATTCGTCGAGCAAAGATGACGGTCTAGAGGGTTTTTCTCTGTCGTGATTCATAGTCTATTCATTCTTAGCCTTTGAGAGAAGAGATCATTTATTGTAAAGCAATTCAAAATCATTTTTTCATGTAAGATCTTTTCAAGGTATAAATAATTGTTTTAAATATTTATTCCAACAATATTTGCAGATATTAAATTTCAAATTTTCATGTTCAAAAATATAATAATATTATAAATTGACATAAAGGCTATAAGCACCCTCTTATAATTTTAAATTTTTTACTTTTCTAACGTCAAGTATGTCTAAAATTAAATTCTTCCTACTTCCTATTTCAAAGAATTCTCCTAAAATTTTTATTATCTTCAGTTTCTCGTTCACTTTCTTTTTGATGTTCAAGACGCTATTCTAAATTTATTGGATCAACTTCCGAGAAGTTCAACACTATCAAAATGTAAGATTTAGATGAGAATATATATATATATATATATATATATATATATATATATATATATATATATATATATATATATATATATATATATATATATATATATATATATATATATATATATATATATATAATATAAATTTTCCCACTTTCGTGGGGTGGTGCCTACCATAATTTTTTCACACACGTACATACATACCTCACCTTTCACTCTCTCCCCTCACCACCGCCCTCCATCTCCCTCTGTCCTCCGCAACTCTCCTATCCTCTTCCAGATTCAAACCCCTTCCATCCAAAATTTCCCTCACTCCATTCATCCATCTCTCCTTTGGCCTTCCTTTCCCTCTACCTCCCTCAACCTCGGATTTAAGCATTCTGCACACCATCCTGTTTTCATCCAAAACCACCTTAGAATACCCTCCTCTGCTTTATCAACCATTCT
>SEYY01016381.1:5000-7500 GCA_009176605.1 Armadillidium nasatum
CTCATGATATATTCCTGTCCATTTCTCAGGCACTCTTGGTCAAATGAAGAAACTGTAATTTGCCAACATTCACGGGACTACGGATTACTTTGGAGCTCTATGGGAACTCGGACAAAGAATGGTTTGTACTATAGTTTGTGTCGTATGTACCCAACTAAGAATGGTGTGCACTACATAATGGTTGTTCAGTTGTTTATGTCTACCAGTGTTTGCTTCGTTGGATTGCTATAACTAAATCCTAATGAAATAATTGGCCATCTTATTCAAATTTCATGTGATGTTTATATTTGAAGCTATATTAAAATAATAATAAAAAAAAATAATTAATCAAAGAAGTTGTATATGTGTAATGGCGTTGTGTCAGTAGAATAAATCCACCACAAAGTAATCAAATCTCTTTCAACAAAAAATCTCAAATATAAATTAGTATTCACTTGACTGTTCACTTTACGAGAGTAATAAATCAGTTATTTACATAAAGCATCACTCTCTCTCTCTCTCTCTCTCTCTCTCTCTCTCTCTCTCTCTCTCTCTATATATATATATATATATATATATATATATATATATATATATATATATATATATATATATATATATATATATATATAATATATATATATATATATATATATATATATATATATATATATATATATATATATATATATATATATATATATATATATATATATATATATATATATATATATTATATATATATATATATATATATATATATTATATATATATATATATATATATATTATATTATATATATATATATATATATATATATATATATATATATATATATATATATATATATATATATATATATATATAATATATATATATATATATATATATATATATATATATATATATGAGGTGGACCGGATAGAATTTTTATGCGGATGCGGATGCGGTGCGGAATATTCAATTGCGGATATCCGCAAATGCGGATTCGGATGCGGATATGCGGATAGTTTAATTTTTTTAAAGTTTTTGCTATAAATTTTTGGAATTTTAAATATAATATCCAGAATCTGTTACCAGGGTGTGGGACGGGGACCCAACTCTTGAACACCCCACCAACCTCTTTCCCCAACCTTAACCCATTTTGAAAAAATATATATATATATATATATATATAATATATATATATATATATATATATATATATATATATATATATATATATATATATATATATATTTATATATATTATTTTTTTTTTTTTACACAACGCCACCACTCACGGGCAGAGCCCTTTTCAAGGAGGGGGCACACACACATGCACAAAGCTCATTCAAACACACACACACACACCTAACGCACAGCCCTCAGGTGGGCGCAACGGAAGACTTGAAGAGTGGAAGATTAAATACAGGAGGAAAAATTGAAAATGGTAGAGAGTTCCACAGAACAGAGGTGGCTGGAAAGAAGGCACCACAACGGGCTAGCCTGGGATTTCCTACTTCCACACAAAATTGGTGCGAAAGCAGGGCACCCCTTGTGCAACGGGACGACGCAACGGTGGAGGAATGCGAGAGGCCAATTCCCTCGAGCACCTGCCATTGTAGTACCTATAGAAAAGAGATAGCGCCCAACGTCACGTCGCAGAGATAGAGGGTCAAGAGAGTTTGAAAGTAGGGACAGTTTATTAATCTCTTAGTTTTGACTCAACCCTATCCAGAAGAGAGGAGGAGCCGGAGCCCTCCCAAATGTGAGAACAGTACTCCATACAAGGGCGAATAAGACCCTTATATATTTGGAGTAATTGCTCAGAAGAAAAAAATTCTCGCAATCTGAACAGGACTCCCAGCTTCTTAGAGGCCGCTTTAGCAACCATTGTAATGTGGTTTCCAAGACAGTTTGTTTTTATGTTAGACCAAGAATGTTAATGTTATTTACAGGTGAGACGGGAGAGCCTCGAAGAGGATAGGAAAGTTGGAGGTGTTTTTGAGAGGAGATGTGAAGAAGTTGAGTTTTAAAGAGTTGAATTTTACAAGGTTGCTATGACCCCACCGGGAAATCCCATCCAGATCAACAAGAATGGAATCGGAAAGTTGAAGACGAGAAGCAAGTCTAGAAGCAAATGAGGGAGCAGATTTGAAATGAGTAGAAGAATGCAGAGTTGAATCATCAGCATAAGAGTGAACAGAGTTAGAAGTGCAGTGGAGAAGATCGTTAATGAAAAGTAAGAATAAGTTGGAGATAAAACGAACCTGAGGAACACCACAGTTGACAGAAAAGGAGGAAGAGGTCGCTCCATCTACAACTGCCGAAATGGAACGATCTGAGAGAAAACTAGACAAGAGTAAGCAAAGGGAAGGAGGAAACCCAAAGGAAGGGAGCTTAGAGAGTAGTGACGCATGCCATACCCGGTCGAAAGCCTTGGATATGTCAAGCCACCACACAAGACTCCCCGAAGTCCCTAAGGGCAGAAGACCATAGATCAGTAAGATAGGAAAGTATGTCACCAGTTGACCTCGAG
>SEYY01016381.1:12500-15000 GCA_009176605.1 Armadillidium nasatum
GAAGACTTTGAGCGTTTCGCACGAAATAATAAATGGAACCCGAGTAACTGGGATAGATACTTGGGTGCTCTTCTTACGGGAAGGACCTTAGGCGTGTATGGGAGAATGCCTAGTCATGAGATTGAAGAGATTGAAGCGTGAGTTGATAACTAGGTTTGATAATACCGAAGACGGATGTCGATTAGTCTAAGAAAGAATGTCGGAAGCAGATAAAATGGCTGACGGAATCGAACAAATTGATAAAAGGAAACAAAAATGAATCTGAAGGTACTCTGCATGAGGATCCTGAAAATGCTATCGTAAATGGACGTAAAGGAATGGCCTGACCAGAATAATTAGAGACTAGTATAAATCGTGTGAAAAATTTAGAAAGTTAGAGTCCAACACTGCATTCATTAAATGAAAGTTATACTTCACGAGGTTCTGTCTTAAAGGTCCATACGACAGAGAAATCTACAGTCGTAGAGTATATGGTAAATAGAATTGAAGAATTATATAGTGAAAAGAATACATTAGTGGAAGAAGAAAGAAATTTAGATGAAAGAAGGAAATTAAAAAATAGAACTTGTTAAATCGAAACGTGAAATAGTTGTTTCCCCTTCCACTTCTGGAAGTGAATTGTCTCAACAAATAACTTCTAGTCAGGATTCCCGATGAAAGGAAAGAGAATTCTTTTTTCTAACCTGAAATTTCTGCTGAGAGGGAAGCACCATAGTCGCAGGATTTCTCAATTTTCCCTATATTATCTGAGTGGGGAGAAAATGAAGATGAAGCCTCTTCTTCATCTAAAGCCCTTATGGAACAAAATGAGAGAGAAGAAAGCTTTGTTATTTCCAACTTTCTCAAGAGGTCCGATAGTTCACTTTCTCTCAAATGGTTTAGTAACCAGTCTGCGATTTTTCGCAAAGTTTATATGGAAAGGAATAAAGAGAGGGAAGTCGAATATGATAGAAACCCTAATTTTTGTAAAGTTTATATGAAAAAGAATAAAGAGAGGGAAGTCGAATATGGTAGAACCCCAACTCCAGAATTGGAAAGAGAAGAACACGAGAGACTGAAAAGAGAGACTCTTCTATTCGGATAACTATTTCCTCCAAAGCGGAATCATAGACTGGACGACCGAGAATGAGAGAATCAGAACAAGAATCTAAGAGTGAAGTGGAATTTAGTGCGTTCGACGGAAGATTTATTGTCGAAGTGAATCAAGGAGATCATGAATATGATATGCATATAATAAAGAGGAGAGATTGCCCTCTATGTAGCAATGAGAAAGTATTTAGAGAGCCATAGCTTGATTGTGAAAAGGATTCGTATATTGAATCTCTTCATACAGACTCCTATTCTTTACCTGATATCCGGAGAGATTCTGGATCATCCCCACTTCAAGACGAGAATGAAAATGGAGACCATCAAAAATATCCTACGGAGAATCAGGGCGTTAATATTTCGTTAATATTTCGAATCAACGAGAAATGAGGGACGAGATGGAATTTGATGTAAATGTCAATTATAAATTCAATGATAACTATGCGAGCTCCTCTACAAGAGAAATTAGTCGCAAGTCAGAACCAAAGGAAGAAGACTCGGCACAAGTCCTTTTGAGGAAGCCATTTCTGAAAAAAAAATGGAAAATATCCCAAATCGTAGAAATGGAAAAGTAGTCGACAATATCATCATCACTCACGGGTCGGGGGGTACGGGGGGCACAGCCCCCCGTAGACATATGCTGGGTATAATACCCAATTTAAGTTTTTTAGCCCAAAAATTCTCGTAAAAAACCATTTTTTTAAAACATCTTACTTTGAACCCCAGTAAAAATTTTGTGAATCCTCAAATTGCACCTTACACCCAAAATATAGAGGCTACTTGGAGTTTACTTAAATATAAAAATTAAAAAAGTATATATATATATATATATATTTATATATTTTTTTTATTTTTTAAATTTTTTTTTCAGAAATGGCTTCCTCAAAAGGACTTGAACCGAAGACTCGAATAGAAGATTCTAATATTGTTGTAGTTTCCGAATCAACATATCAAAGTGAAAATCAGAAAATAGAATCAGATAATTACTAGTTTTATTCTAGTTCGCTTTCGTTTTTATCAAATTCATCAAATCGTCAAGATCTTCTAGTAACACGGCAAAGAGAATGAAGTTAAAAAGAAGAAGCGAGAGAGAGGGAGATGGCGATAGCAATGATATCGAAAGATGGAACTTAAAATGTAAATTCGATATAAGGATATCCAGCAAAATCTATATGATTCGGACATAACAATTACGACTATACAAATATAGAAGAAAAGAAAAGTTAGGACGAGAAAACACCAGGTAATCCGGAAAAAGACTTAATCTGAAAATTTCAGAATTTTAAAATAATGATTTTAAAACATATTAATTACAAAAGAATAAATCTAAAAAAAAAAAAATATAATATAATATATATATATATATATATATATATATATATATATATATATATATATATATATATATATATAT
>SEYY01016381.1:20000-25862 GCA_009176605.1 Armadillidium nasatum
TATATATATATATAATATATATATATATATATATATATATATATATATATATATATATATATATATATATATATATATATATATATATATATATATATATATATATATATATATATATATATATATATATATATATATATATATATATATTATATTTTTTTAGACAAATATGTTTCTTTCTAAGAAAAACATTCATAAGAAATAAACCATTTTCTAAAGTTAAAGCGTAGTTACGTCATTTCACTACGCCAACCCAAATCCTCTCATTGGATTTATCAATTTGTTGCTTGATAATGACTGGTTCTTAATCTGTGCTTACTCTCACTGTCTTATATTAAGTCACTCACTCTTGAAAAGGGAATCAGAGAATATTTTTTTTATTTAAAGAACAGTTCAACAATATAATTACTGAATTCCGAAATACGACAAATATTTCAGGTCAATATCCTCAAACAACATGTTTTCCCTCGTTTGCGAAGGTAATTTTAGAATGGCGAAATTTTTAGCACATTCTACTCTGAAATTTACTTCAATCTTCAGGTGTTAAAATCGTAATTAAGACTCACATATAGTAATTACTTTATAGATCTTTCATCTTCAAAGAACATCACTGTAATCTATATGCTCATTCTTCTCCATGAGTGGCAAAATAAACATACCTAGTCAGATCTCTGAAGATGCTTTCTTGTAAGTTTTTTTTCTTGCTTTTTTTCTTGTTTTTTTTTTTTGTTTTTTTTGTTTTCTTGTTTGTTATCTGTGAACGTAATGGATTTAGATTATTAATAACATGTTTACTTCAGCTTCTTCCTTTGATCCATTATTATCAATGCTCAGAATAATATTTTGATTAAGTTTTGCAAAGGTCAGTGAATTCTGTTTTACTGAGCTAACATAAAAAGGAATCTTCATATATATATATATATATATATATATATATATATATATATATATATATATATATATATATATATATATATATATATATATATATATATATATATATATATATATATATATATATATATATATATTATTATATATTATATATTATATATATATATATATATATATATATATATATATTATATATATATATATATATATATATATATATATTATATATATATATATATATATATATATATATATATATATATATATATATATATATATTATATAACCAGTTCGTAAAATATGAAAAGGTTATTTATAATATTAAAGTTTTATCAGGTTTTATTATGGTTTACTAAGGTGCTTTGAAAAGTGTCCTTCCTGATTTATATATATATATATATATATATATATATATATATATATATATATATATATATATATATATATATATATATATATATATATATATATATATATATATATATATATATTATTTTATTACGCTTCCCAACTTCAACACTCTCGTGAATGGTGCACGCAATAATTCCTTCACACACGTACGTACACACCTCACCTTTCACCCTCCCACCCACCACCGCTCTCCATCTACCTTTGTCCTCCGCAACTCTCCTCTTCTCTTCCAAACTCAAAAAACTTCCGCCCATAATCTCCCTCACTCCATCTCCACTTTGGCCTTCCTCTCTCCCTACCTCCCTCAACTTATGATTTAAGCATTCTACACACCAGTAGTATACTACTCACACCATCCTGTCTTCATCTATTCTACACACATGACCAAGCCACCTTAGTGCACCATCCTCTGTCCTATCAACCATTCCCCTTCTCTATTCCACATATCTCTTTTATTCTATCGTTTCTGATCCTATCTACTCTTCTCAAATACATTCAATCTTTTTCTCACCTGAGCATTCATCACCCATGTTTCACATCCATACATTACAGATGACAAACAAATACACTCAAACATTCGTATATATATATATATATATATATATATATATATATATATATATATATATATATATATATATATATATATATATATATATATATATATATATATATATATGTGTGTGTGTGTGTGTGTGTGTGTGTGTGTATGTGTGCATGTATGTATGCGTAAAGTGAACATGTTGAACAAATGAGAGGAAGAAAACCACTCTTGCAAATAAACAAACAAATAGACCTGTATTTATTTCAGTTATCGCATATCGTCGTTTTAAAGCGTTTGGCGATGCTCTTTTCAGACCCACGTAAGCGTTGCAGAAAAGCTGAACACGCGAAAGAACCGCATTTCGAATGTCGTCAATTATTGGTTCATTTCGTCCTTACTTTACTCTTCCTCAAAAGGGAAAAGGGACAAATCCATTTTCGCTTCTGTAATTTTTAGTCTCTGTGTTTATTTCATCAAAGTATTTCACATTTAGAAACCATATATATATATATATATATATATATATATATATATATATATATATATATATATATATATATATATATATATATATATATATATATATATATATATTATATATATATATATATATATATATATATATATATATATATATATATATATATACTGTACCATATCCCGCATGATGCAGGGTGGTTTCGACTTCAGAAAGTTTCCACATTCCAGCAATCGTACGTGGGAAGAATGAAAAATTGGTTAAAAGCGTTCCCAGCCTCTAGAACCATGCGAAGAACTATTCTTCATTTGACTTGACTGCGACGAACATAATCATCCTTTATTGACCAGAAGTTATCTATCTAAACTCTTTTTTTTTTTCTTTCTTTTAATATTTAATTTTCCATTCAACTGCCGAAAGTACAATCTATCTAAAGATGTGTTGCTTCAGCACATATTTCAAAATTTATTTTTATTGAATTTCTGTTAATTTCCAATCAAAAAATAATAAAAAATTTAAAAAATGCTGAAATACTATAACGAAAAAAATTTAAAATTTTTTTTTTTTTTTTTTAAAACTTTGGTCAAAATCATCCATTCTTTACGCATAATTCTACAAACAAACTCTACAATCTCAGGAAGATCTTGAAGCCTCAGACTACCCTTCTCTTCTCTTCTGCTCTTGTCATCTCTTCTCTTCTGACTTCCCTATGATGTTCCTAACTTTTCTTCTTCCCATCTGCTTCCAAGCACATCCACTCTCGACGGCAGTCGAATCATATATATATATATATATATATATATATATATATATATATATATATATATATATATATATATATATATATATATATATATATATATATATATATATGTGTGTGTGTGTGTATAGTGCGCGCGCTCCCTCAAGTGGGTAAACTTATTCATGAATGTATGTATGTGTGTATGTTACGATAAATGTATGTAGGGGTGTTTACATTTAGATAATGCTTAAAAATCTGTAAGATTTTAAAAAAAATTTTATTTTTATTTACTTCTTGAATTTAAGTCGCTCAGAAATTAAAAAAAAAAAAAAAACTCAAAATTATTTATTTAAAAATTTTTGTTGTTTACCTCAAATAATAAATAAAAAACAGATGAGCATAAATGGTATTTCATAATTCTAAAAAACATCCGTTTTCGATGAACAGAGAGAGAAAATGTTTTTTTTTTTTTTTTTTAATTCACGTCTCACGGGCATTGCCCTATTCTTGTAGAGGAACTTTTGTAGGTAGTATATACCCAGGACCCAGAAGTGGGATCAAACCAATGCCCTCAATCATGTGAGTCAATCACACTACCTTTTGAGAGCTACAAATTATTCTTAATTTTTTTTCTGAGACTAAGGTGATAACTAAAATATATAAAAAAAAAATTATTAAAAATTAATTTAAATCAATTATGATAAAATTATTTTAATTATATTTATATTTAATTATATTTAAATTTTTTTCCTTACATTTTATTTAATTACGAAAATATTCTTTAATTAAGAATTTGGTGATGTTAATTTAATATTGGGAAATAAATAAAATAACTTAAATTTTATTTTAATTTGTAATATTCAGTGTAATATTTATCAAAAATAAATGAATTATAATGTAATAATATAGTATAATGTATCATAATAAAATAATATAATGTAATATTTATTAATGTAATAATATAAGTACTGGCATATAGAATACTTGCATAAATAGTCCGTACTGTAATTTGAGTGGTATGTACTCAACGAAGGATTGTGTGTGTGTGTGTGTGTGTGTGTGTGGGCGCGCGCGCGCGCGCGCCGCAAGTGGGTAAACTTAATGGTTTTCTAATGGGTTGAAATGAAGAAAAAATCTCTAATAATACATGGAAAAAAAAACTTTTGTTAAAAACGGAGATAAGCTTATGGATCAATTTAATTAATTTTTATCAGTGTAGATGAAATAAATAATAAAATCGAATAACAGTTTTTGCCTTCCATGCATGATGACGTAGGTTGCTAATTTTCAAATTCAAATTAACGATGAAACGTTGTATAGTGACGTCATCCCATTTTCAACGTTCTTTGAAGAAAGTTGCCAGATTTAAATCAATTAACCAATCACAGTTGTAATTGCTTGAAATTTAGTTATCTCCATAGAAACTCTTAAAGTACCGTTATCCAGATTTTTAAAAAGCTACATTTCAGTACTTATTTATACTTTGTTTTAATGCACTTAAAAGGATTTCAGAATTAAAAAAAAAAAAATTTAAAAAAAAAAAAAAAAAAAAAAAAAAAAAAAAAAATTTTTTAAAAAAAAAAAAAAAAAAAAAAAAAAAAAAAAAAAAAAAAAAAAATAAAGAATAAAAAATCATTCAATATCTTTAAAAAAAAACTAGTGAAATATATCCAGAAAAGACTAAGAAAAACAAAAAACAAAACTAAGAAAAGTGAACACAATCACCAAAAAGATCAGGAATTAAACTCTTATACTAAATTAATGCATCACTCTAAATCATGGGGTCCCCATCCTTTTTTTGCTTGTGACCCCTGAGTCTTAATTTTACGTATGTATTATATATTTTCATATGTAATATTCCTAAATTAATAAAAAACAAATTTTTCCTTGAGGACCTTCTCAAAAATTCTGTGGTCCCTTGGGGGTTCATGTGGATCTCAGTTGGATAAACGCTGCTCTAAATTATGGTAAAATGATTTCACATCGTGACTGGATTGCGTGAGACATTTTGTTGTTACATATTGTAGATGATGTACCGAAGGTAACAATGAAAACCATGAAGATAGAAAATTCAGTTTTGTAACATTGGCGAACTGCAAGAAGTAACAAATCAGAAAGTAACAAAACTTTTAATTAATTGTAGATAAAGCCTTGTATAGCCCTCCATTCTTTTTCCAATCGTTCCAACACTGATGAAACGATCCCTGTGATGTTATCCTTAGGAATGTTGTTCCACTCCACCATCAACGTTCCAGAACTTCTCTCTGAATGTCAACATAGCATGTGCCTGAGCTCTTACACTCCTTTTCAACATATCACAAACATGTTCTCTGGAATTCAAGTTCAGGTTTTTCGCAAATATAGCAATGACATGATTTCCAACCTCTTCGAGGTTCAGATGGACGACTGCTACAGAGTACTATTTTTCGTCTTCATGGTGTTATAAGAATGTGTTTCTCTTTTATATATTCTTCAAGTACGTCGTCCATATATTTCCTGCCGTTGAATTCCTTTGTCCAGTATATGCGACTTTGAACAGACTCTTAAATTTATGCCAATTCACACTATCACAGAGCAGCCTCCGAAAAGGACCATGGAAGAAATATAGCAAGAGACAAAACGCTTTCTTGGACGACTCCGCACCCTCTGACGTCCATGATCTACACGAGCTCAGCAATAAAGAGTATATTACTCCACTAACAGATTGTTCTATTCTCATAGGCCTGTACAAACTGCAATCGAGCAAACCAATGCACCGTTGTGAGAGAAGGACCGGTGGCATGCCGTCTAATA
>SEYY01016382.1:0-2500 GCA_009176605.1 Armadillidium nasatum
TCTCTCTGTTACTTCATCCCCTATCCACTCCTATGCTGATGACTCCACCTTTCATTATTCTTTTCAAATTGATAGGTGCCCTTCCCAACATCAGTTAATAGACGCAAGGAAGGTAGCCTTGGAGCAGCTGACCTCTGATCTATCTCGCATTTCAAATTGGGGCAGAGAGAACATGGTTATTTTCAATGCCACCAAAATTCAATTCCTCCATCTCTCTACTCGACACAATCTTCCACACAACTATGATATCTTCTTCGAAAACACATAACTCAAACCTTCGTCTCTCCTTAATATACTTGATGTTTCTTTTTCTCGTGATCTTTCTTGGACAGATAACATTTCCTCTCTTTCTAAACAAGCTTCTAAGAGGTTGGGTGTTCTGAGGCGCCTTCAGAATTTCTTCATATCACCCCAGTTGCTTGCTCTGTATAGGGGTGTAGTTCGTCCTTGTATGGAGTATGCTTCACACATCTAGGGTGGTTCCACTCATACAGCTATCCTTGGGAAGGTGGAGTCTAGGGCTTTCCTACTTATCAACTCTCCTGCTCTCAATAATTCTTTAATCTCATTCTGCCCGTCAAACTGTTGCGTCACTCTCTCTATGCAATCGCAATTACAATGGACACTGCTCTTCTGAACTCTCTCATCGCATACCACTTCCATTCAGGACTCGTGTGACTCGTCTTTCTACACAGTCTCATCCTTTCTCTATACTACTCTCTGACCCCAGACTTAACCGCTATACTCAATCTTATATGTACTCTACTGGTACAGTCTGGAACACACTCCCTTCATCTATTTTCCCAACTTAATATGACTTACACACCTTCAAAAGTCGTGTATCAGGTCACGTCGGCTTTTAATTTTAATTTGACCTGGTTTCTGTCTTTCCCCCTGACTCCGGTGGAATTCTGTAGGACTCCGGCCTTTGCCCACCGGAGGATATATATATATATATATATATATATATATATATATATATATATATATATATATATATATATATATATATATATATATATATATATATATATATATATATCCTGCTCGTAGCTCTCTTCTTGCATTCTGAACAAGGTCATATTCCCTTTCATAAAGATAAATTTTTCAAAATTTCTGGATGCCATGGCTGCTCTCTTTGGTCTTTGAAAGTTAGAGCTTTGACTAAACAACCTCTCCACGGACGCTGAGTTGACTAATGGGGTATTATACTTAATAAGCATGTCCACCTAGACCTCCTGGTATTCACACGGAAAAAGGCTCCTCCAGAGGTGTCTGCTGGAAATATGGAGAATTCAGTTTCTGAAATATTTAGAAATGGTATCAAGAACTCAAATCTTTTTTAAGTTTCATCTGAAGATTATGTCAGCGTATTGTGAATATATATGAATGAAAATTGTATATATATATATATATATATATATATATATATATATATATATATATATATATATATATATATATATATATATATATATATATATATATATATATATATATTATATATATTATATATATATATATATATATAATATATATATATATATATATATATATATATATATATATATATATATATATATATATATATATATATATATATATATATATATATATATATATATATATATATATATATATATATATTTCTTTGCTTCACGCTACCCCAGTTTCTTGCTCTGTATAGGGGTGTTGTTCGTCCTTGTATGGAGTATGCTTCACACATCTGGGGTGGCTCCAATCATACAGTTCTCCTTGAGAAGCATTTAATAATGCACTAAATAGATGTTGTTGCCCTGTCCCTCCTCTAAACAATATCCACAAATAAAAAAAATAGCAGGTAGCGTTTCTTAAATAATTTTTTCCTCTAGAAGGATACGATTTTTGCAAAAAAAAAAAATTCAAAGTGCTTATAACTTTTTTTTTAGACGTGATATCAAAATTCTGTTCCCACTAATGCAAGAAATTTGGGCTAAGATTATTCAGTTAAATTCATCTCATGTGGACCAGTGGTTTGACCCAGCTATTCATTTTTTTTTCAATTTTGGATCGAAATAACTTTCAAATCGTTATAGTCTCAGAAAAATGCTCGAAATCAACCCAGAACTACTGTAAATAAAAATGGATATACCCTGAAAATTTTACCTCAATCAGTCAAATAATAAAAAAAATATTTTAAAACAAAATATAAGAAAATTAAGATTTTTTTCTTGTTTTTTTCAATATTTTCTTTTTCATTTTTTTGTTTCTTTTGGCCGCTCCTTTTCTGCTAGTGAATGTTCATCTTTGTGTTTTGATTTTAGATACTCCATAAAGATTTGGTTGAAATTTTTTTACTTGTGGCACCTTGAGGTCTTCTTCTAATTTTCTGACTACAGATGTTGCATTTAGCTATTTTGAGCCTATCCTGAAACATTGCAAAGTACTTCAATACTGCTGAAGCTGATCTTTTATCCATATTAACTGAAAGTATAAAAAAAATAATAATTTTGAAATAATG
>SEYY01016382.1:7500-12455 GCA_009176605.1 Armadillidium nasatum
TTTAGTATCTTCCGACGGCAAAACTGCTGTTTTACCTTCTACTAAAGCTGAACTCTTCGCTCAAACTTTGCCTCTAACTCTACCTTAGACGTTTCCGGAACTATTCCTCCTCCTTCAACCCCCTCTAACTCATATATACCTAAAATTAGAATTTCTTCTAAAGATATCAATTCTGCTCTCTCTGAGCTTAATACTAAGAAGGCATATGGTCCCAATAGTATTCCTCCTGTGGTTCTCAAAACTTGTGCTTCTGATCTTGCACCCTGCCTTGGTAAACTATTTCGTCTTTGCCTCTGAACTTCAACCTTTCCTTCTTGCTGGAAACGTGCGCTCATTCAGCCCTTACCGAAGAAGGGAGACCCCTCTCAACCCTCTAACTACCGTCCAATTTCTTTGACCTCCGTCCTTTCTAAAGTTTTTGAAGCTATACTTAACAGGAAGATTAAGAAACATCTCATTTCTTCTAATCTTATCTCTGATCGCCAGTATGGCTTTCGTAAGAAACGCTCTACTGGTGATCTTCTCTCTCTTCTCTCTGACTCTTGGTCCTCCGCTCTTCGGCATTTCGGTTAATCCTTTGCTCTGACGCTGGACATATCGAAAGCCTTCGATAGAGTCTGGCACAAAGCTTTGATTTCCAAACTTCCCTCTTTCGGAATCTATCCTTCTCTCTGTGACCTCTCTAATTTCCTTTCCGGTCGTTCTATAGCAGCTGTTGTAGAAGGCCACCGTTCTTCCTTTAAATCTATTAATAGTGGTGTTCCTCAGGGTTCTGTCCTATCTCCAACACTTTTTCTACTTTTCATTAATGACCTTCTTTCTATTACCTCATTTCCTATCCACTCCTATGCTGATAACTCCATACTTCATTACTCCTTTCAGTTTGAAAACGTCCATCCCAACAGCAGTTGATAGACTCAAGAAGGGTGGCCTTGGAACATCTATCCTCTGATCTTTCACGCATTTCAAATTGGGGCAGAGAAAACATGGTCGTTTTCAATGCCTCAAAAACTCAGTTCCTCCATCTCTTCACTCGACACAATCTTCCACAAAAACTATGATATCTTCTACGAAAACACACAACTCAAACCTTCATCTGTTCTTAATATTATCGGTGTTTCTTTTTTCGTGATCTTTCTTGTAACGATCCCCAGTTGCTTGCTCTGTTTAGGGGTGTTGTTCGCCCCTGTATGGAGTATATTTCACACATCTGAAGTGGCTCCACTCATACAACTCTCTTTGAGAAGATGAAGTCTAGGTCATTTCGTTTCATCAACTCTCTTGTTCTTTTTAACTCTCTCCAATCTCTTTCTGCCCGTCGAATTGTTGCATCACTCTTTCTATACTATCGCTATTACAACGGACACTGCTCTCCCGAACTCTCTCGTCGCATACCTTCTCTATTGAGAAGAGCCCGAGCGACACGACTTTCTACACAGTCTCATCCTTTCTCTGTCCAACTCTCCGACCCCAGACTTAATCCGCTATGCTCAATCTTATATATACTCTACTGGTAAAGTCTGGAACACACTCCCTTTATCTGTTTTCCCAACTTCCTTTGACTTGCTTACTTTTGAAAGCTATGTATCTGGACACGTCTGCCACCATCGATTAGAATAATTATTTCCCAACTCCGGTGGAATTCTGTAGGACTCCGGCCTTTGCCCACCGGAGGATATATATATATATATATATATATATATATATATATATATATATATATATATATATATATATATATATATATATATATATATATATATATATATATATATATATATATATATATATATATATATATATATATATATATATAAACCACATATAAGGCCTATCCCAGTTACCTTGTCCTTCGCTTTAGTTGTTAGAGGTTATATGATATTGACTTTTAAAAAAAAATCTAAACATTGAATATTTTTGTGTTATTTTATTTTCAAGAAATGGTGGACAGTAATAAATTGAATTACAAGTCACCTAAATTTTGTTCAAAAATAGATTACTATTTATCTAAATTTATTTTTTAGACAATAATTCATCATTCATGTTTTCGTAAAACCAACTTATATATATATATATATATATATATATATATATATATATATATATATATATATATATATATATATATATATATATATATATATATATATATATATATATATATATATATATATATATATATATATATATATATATAATAATATAATATATATATATAGGTCAGACTTCACTTTAGCATCCTTAAATATTTCAAAAACTACTAAACGTACGTTAAAAAGGATAACATTTTTGGAATCCTTGAAGAATTTTGGTAAAGAAAATTATAAAAGATGTAAAAATAAGTTTTAAAAAAATTGTTTGTGTACGATAACTGAGGAAAATTTTTGCCTTATTTTTATTATTTAGTTTTTTAACGAACTTAATTAGACCTAACATAACCTGACGACTGAAGTTGCCGTGGGATTGTGGCCTAACCGATTGCTGGAATGTTACCGTAGGATAGAAGCATACTGCCATTTTACACCAAATATAAATATATTTCACATTTTTGTACACTGTTCTTACTCAATCGCTAAATTTACCTTCCTCCAAATTGGAAAAATTTATCTCACAAAAAGAGACGCTGCCAAACGTACGATGTCTTTCAACATATTAAAAAACTATTAATTGCGTACGTATTAAAATTATTATAAGTTTTTTTTTAATTCCTAATTTTCTTTATCAAAATTCTTCAAGGATTCCAAAAATGTTATCCTTTTTAACGTACGTTTAGTTGTTTTTGAAATATTTTAGGATGCTAAAGTGAAGTCTGGCCATATATATATATATATATATATATATATATATATATATATATATATATATATATATATATATATATATATATATATATATATATATATATATATATATATATATATATATATATATATATATATATATATATATATATATATATATATATATATTATATATATATATATATATATATATATATATATATATATATATATATATATATATATATATATATATATATATATATATATATATATATATATATATATATATATATATATATATATATATATATATATATATATATATATATATATATATATATATATATATATATATATATATATATATATATATATATATATATATATAATATATATATATATATATATATATATATTCCAGTTATCACTATTACTCAAGGAGAGAGTTTTAATAGAGGAGGGGATGTTAAAATAATTGTGAAAGCATCAAGAGAAAAAATAAAATATAATTTCCACATTTAGAAAATTTTGCAGGTGAGCACTGACGCGAGTTTTAAAGTGAGGAAGATTAAATTCGGCAGGAAACATAGAAGGTTGAAGAGAATTCCACATAACAAGGGTGGCTAGACAGAAGGAAACACCACAACGAGCAGGCATGAATCAGTTGCAGTGTTCACACAAACTCATGTGCAGACACTACACCCTTTATGCAATGGGAACACCGTTGAAAAGAGACGAAGCAATAACGTCACGTCACAAAGATAAAGGGACGTGTAAATTGGAAAATACGAAACAGTTTATGTCTTTTTTCCTCTGACCAGATCCTATCGAAAAGATAGTTAAAATCCGAGCCACTCTAGATATGATTGCAATACCTCATTTTATCGGCTTGTGAATGGATAGAGTTAGTTTGTAGCCGCAGAGCTTTCCGCACTTTACTGTATTTTTTATACTGTGGTTTTTCGGAGAAAAATATCCTTGGCGCGTAAAGAAGAAAACGCTATCTTTTTGATGCTTTTCTAACATAGGCTACAACTGTTTTGTTTATGGTGCATCGTGTACATTTTATCGAATTTAATTACCTGCCAGTGATATTGTACAATATTCTTCACTGTATACATCAACCACAACCAGCAGTTGTCTTATACACCAGGTATGGAGCGGTTTAAATAGCCTAATTTTTCCAAATTCTGCTACTTGGTTTTTGTTAGGTTCTCTGCACAATAGAGGTTTTAGCTTACATTCTTCTTTTATTCTATGTACCTTTTTCCTTTCCCCCAGTGCCCTTCGTGTGGTCCTTGCCATCAAAAGTTACCTTGGATTATTGCACTGCAGTAGTACCCTCAGCTTCATTGAATTCTTTCTTCTGCTGGCACCAGCCAGTTTGGCAACTCATTAGGTAGGGGAATGGATTATGGTAATATCTTTTTTATTACTTACTATATATATATATATATATATATATATATATATATATATATATATATATATATATATATATATATATATATATATATATATTATATATATATATATATATATATATATAAGCTAAAGATTAATTAACTTACTTTCAAACTCTCTTGACCCTCTGTCTCTGCGACATGACGTTGGCGCTATCTCTTTTCTTCAGGTACTACAATGGCAGGTGCTTGAGGGAATTGGCCTCTCGCATTTCCCACCATTGCGTTCCTCGTTGCACAAGGGGTGCCTGCTTTCGCACCAATTTGTGTGTGGACGTAGGAAATCCCAGGCTAGCCCGTTGTGGTACCTCTTTCTTTCCAGCCACCTCTATTCTGTGGAACTCTCTACATTCATCTATTTTTCCTTCTGTATTTAACCTTCCACTCTTCAAGGCTTCCGTCTGCGCCCACTTGAGGGCTGTGCGTTAGGTGTGTGTGTTTTCAAATGAGATCTCTCTATGTGTGTGTGTGCCCCCTCCTTGAAAAGGGCTCTGCCGTGAGCGGTGGCGTTCTGTAAAAAAAAAAAATAAAAAAAAATTAAATAAAATATATATATATATATATATATATATATATATATATATATATATATATATATATATATATATATATATATATATATATATATATATATATATATATATATATATACCTTTATCATATTTTTATTACTTCTAAGCAAATGAGGTAGTATTTCCACTGTTACCGC
>SEYY01016383.1:5000-7500 GCA_009176605.1 Armadillidium nasatum
ATTACAATAGACGCTTCTCTTCTGAACTCTCTGGAGCATATGTCTTCCATTGGGAAGGACTCGTGCGATATAATTTCTACACAATTTCATAATTTCTTTGCTCAATCTTCTGATCCCAAATTTAATCGCTATTCTCAATCTATTTTCTTAACTTCCTTTGACTTTCACACCTCCAAATGTTCTGTATCTGTACATGTCAGCATTTATCTGGTTAATAGAGCCTTTCGTCTTATCGTTTCGCTCTCACTAACTTTCTCCAGTCTGTCTTTCTCTCTCTTCTCTTCTCTCTCTCTCTCTCTTATATATATATATATATATATTATATATATTATATATATATTATATATATATATAATATATCTATTATTTTTATTTTATTATATATGCATATATATAATATACTATATATATTATATATATATTATAGTATATATTACTATTTTTTCCTCGTGGGGTGGCGTCTGCAAATTTTCATAAAACATGCACACTGTCCAACCCATACTACGCCTCTTCTTACGCTTTATGTAATCCACTTTACACACTCAGATTCTCACTTCAATTTTTCCTCACCCCTTCATCATCTCTACTTTGGCCTCCCTTACCATTTCTCATCTACCTGGATCTATCACTCTACTACATTTCCTCATTCTTCTACACATATGACTAAAAGCTTATCAGACACATACTCTAACATTTACTTTATTTCTTCGTATTTCTCCTCTTCATACGTTTCAATCCATCATTTTCATCTTTCATCAAATTTTTATTTCTTTTCATCCAATTTTTCAACCATTCCCAGATATTTAACTCTTTACTCCTCAATTCTTCTCCTTACTCAATCTCCATTCCTCCTCCACATTTTTTGTTGGTTAACATTCATTCTCATAGCGCACATTCCCTCAAATCTTTCCAACATTCTAGCTTCTCTGACCAACACGCTCATTGCAAGCAACATTTACTCCATTCTTCTCATTCTCAATCTAATACCTTTCCTTCCCTTTCATTCTAACACTCATCCATTAACATTAACCGCGCGTAACCCCCTATTTCAATTCAGCCTACTCAAACATTCCAGCTCCTCTCACTCAATCTCATTTTTTTAAAAGCCATCGATTCTTTCATAATCTCCCTTTCTCCCCCCCCCTGTCATCAGTGCCTAAAAACTTCTCTTTTGTTTCTTCTTCTCCAATCATAAAACATACAACTTTATCTTTTCACGTAATTCTCAATCATCTCGTGAGAATACCTGGTCACACCTATATCTCTCTAAAATCCATGTCATTGCCACCCCTATCTTGTTATCTTTCATTTTAATACTATATCTCCCTATAATCTGCCACCTTTTATTCATTTCTCTCTAAAAGGCACTATACAGCTTTTCTATCTGAGAACTCTCCTCTATCCAACAAACTTATAATTCTACCCACCATTAGCAACCTCTCCTTCCCAAAATCTCCCATATACACATTATTCCTGCAGGTTATCTTCTTTACTTCGTATGCTACTTGACTCCTCAATACTAATATCCATCCTATTTGCAACACCCTCATCCCCACTTTCCCTCTCACCTATCACACAAATTATATTAAAGTATTATCATCTTCCCTACCTCTTTCTCATTGTATTAATACCACTCCATTTTCACCTCTCCGCCTTTCTCTCTCTTGTTTATTTAATCTTTCAAATTTAAATCTCCGCTACTTTGCCATAATTTTCTCCACTTCTTTTTTCCTTTAAATTCTTTCGTTTCTATACTCTCCTATATTACCCATTTATTTTTTATTTATTATATTTTCTTCCACGCCTCAATCACTATTCCATTTTTCTATCCTCTTTTATTCCTGTCATTAACCTTTTCACCCGCAAACTTGGCCACATTCATTTTCTTTCTTACTTTCTCCATCCTTTTAACTTTACTCGCACTGCCAAGAGTGGTCAAGATATCCATCGCACCTTCACTATATTAGATATATATATTATATATATATATATATATAATATATATATATATATATATATATATATATATATATATATATATATATTTGTTTAATAATAAATAAATAATAAATAATAAAGAATTTAATTAAAAAAATAGGTTAACCGTTTGGAGTTCTTTCTAAGTATTGCGGGGAAGGAATTTTCCAAATTAAGTATTTTAAAGGAAAATGGTATGAGAGGTACCTACTAAATAGTAAGAAAAAAGGAAAGGGAAGTTGCTGGTTCCCTACCGTGAGATTGAAGGAGTGAAAGATATATTGAATTGCTATGTATGGGCATATAAATTAGCAATATAGTTTGTTTTAAGGTTTATAAAGGTTCGAGTTGTGAAGGGAAGAACTCTCTGGTTGTATCAAAATCGAAAAATGTGTGACAAAGGGAAAATTCAAGAGGTCTGGTGGACGAATATTAGAAAAAGAGGGAATGGAAAGAGGAAGTGAAGTATGGGAGAAGTCTTGATGTTCGATATGAGAGTCTGAGAAACGACAGTGAACCAGAT
>SEYY01016384.1:5000-14191 GCA_009176605.1 Armadillidium nasatum
CCTGTGGTTTTAGCGATCTTTAGATCCTATATTGCCTTGCATCTTAGTCTATGGGTTTCATCAAATCAGATGGCAACAGGAACTATTAGAAAAAATAGAAACTATGATAAAGAGACTAAAAAAAAAAAGGATAGTAGCAAGATGTATTGTTGATTTTATCTATTTATCGTGTCCTTACAAATCATAAAACCGCTTTAATGTTTCTAATACTTCTGACTGTTTTATTTGCCCCTTGTCCCTCGGGGCATGGGTACGATTGAGCAGGAAGACGTTGACAAGCCATTTCTCCACCAGAACAGCAGCGTCCTTTGTATTAAGTCTAATCTCCTAGATTCCCAAGGCAAGGCAGCCTCGCAGTTTCACATTCACATTCTCACATGATACAGGTTGTTCTTATTCAGTCATCAGAGGGTGAACTCATTTTCACTTCTCTTTGAGTGAGTATTCCAGAAAATAATTTTTGAGGTTTCTAGGTAGAGGCCAGGCTGTTCGTTTTGAGATTCCTTCCTTGGATAATTTTCCTTTTGTCATTTACCGACATTGCTAAATTGGGAGAACACACGGGCAATGATTTATACCTAGATCAGAAGGTAAGGATGTACACCTCATAAATTATGGGAAAATTCACCCTGTCAGTATAGACCTTTGAGAAAGAGATTTTTGAGGACTTGAGCATAAGCATAATAGACTATGCTGTAAAAGTGTCTTTACTTGGAATGAATTTTTTTTTTTCATATATTTGAACTAGGAAGACGAATTGGTGGGAAATAATTTTGTTTAGATTGAGTAGTGAAAAATAATTTTGTAAACAAAATATTAAAAATAAAAAATTGAAAACATACGTATGAGAATTTAATAATACAATGTACGACTTCAATAGCAATGGTGTATTATCAATTGGCTTGTAGTACCAGGTTGCTGCATCAGTGATAGATATGAAATTTAAGAAATTTAGGCCTATTTGCTTTCCATTAGGCATACTTTTACCCTATAGGTCCAGGTTAGATTAAGTCAAACTAGTTTGTTAGATCGAACAAACTAATTCAATTTAACCTAACCTGGATTTAAGGGCAAAAGTACGTAGAAGTATTCCTAACAGCCAAAAAATAGGCCTAACCTTGCAAATGCTGAGCCTTTAAGTATGGAATAATTTTTTTTTAAATAATTAAATATGTATAATTTACTTTATTTCATATATTTTCCCTTTATAGTTTCACTATATAAGAAAAATGAAAATTTTTTTAAAGCTCCAAAATAACAATTTTTTTAAATTTCCTCTCAGACGCTTTTCGTACTTTTGGTTTGGTAGTATGAAACCAAATGCCATTAAAGTCATAGAACATATAAGAAATATAGAGACAGTTAGAAGCCACACATGCCTATCGAGACTGTTCCACTCAAAACAAATAATAAATAATTGTAATACTAAATATATGCAACAAAGACAGGTCTATTCTATCCTTAGTTATTTGTTTATTCATGCAAAGATAAAAGTAAAACCAAGCCCTTATATGTATTTAGTACTAACTATTGATGTTATATAATTAATTACACATGCAATATATAAGGAACCAGCACCCACTATAAAATTGCCTGTTAGGTTTAATCACAAGCTGGTCTGAAATTCATGTGTACTAGCCAATTTGGGTTAGTCAAGTTATACTATACGATACCTAAACCATCCATATATCAATATTGTTCCCTCAAATTCTGCAAGAGAATTAGTCAACAATCTCCTATGGTAAGCTATTCCAAAAATTAACAACCCTATTACTGAAGAATATTTTCTTAGATCAAGTTGGCATTACTTCTTTTTAATTTTCTTATCATGCCCTTTAGTTTCTCTTCCATGATCCACTATAAAGTATTTTTTGGTAAAGGTTAAGAAGCTTTCTGAGCTTCGATATTTGGAAAATATCGAAACCGATATGCCAATTCAAATTTTTTGATGTTTGTGTTATTATTATTTAGTTTTCATTTCATGTATGCCTATTTTTCTAATTATTTTTATAATTATTATTATTTAGTTTTCTAGGGTACTTAGTTCAACTTATCATAACCTGAACTACTGAAGTTGCCGTAAAATACTGGCCTAACCTTTACAAGAACATTGCAATGAGATACAGGCCTACTGCTGTATTACACCACACATAGACTATATATATATATATATATATATATATATATATATATATATTATATATATATATATATATATATATATATATATATATATATATATATATATATATATATATATATAATATATTATATATATATATATATATATATATATATATATATATATATATATATATATATATATATATATATATATATATATATATATATATATACATGTTACAAAAAAATGCTTGGCAATTGCTTCAAGAAAAGCTGTAAATTTGTCATTTTCCTCAAACCTTCTCAGCAAAAGTTGAACCATTCAATCACTGTAGTTTTGCTAACACTAACACAATTTGACACCTGTTTTACTGTTAAATATTGTACAAAAAGAAACATAATATATATTGCATCTTCGTAAGATAAGAACTAATTTAAAATGTTGCAAAAATGCAAGAAGACACCAATCTGTAGAACAAATTAAACTTATGTCTTGAAGATTCATATTTAAGTAAATGACCTATCACAATGTCAGGGAAAGTTAAACTAAAATTTCGCTATAAAAATTTTAAAATATCGATATAAAGGATATCGATTAAAATCGAAATTTCAAAATATTGATATATAAGGTCAGAAAGCTTCTTAACCTAAGCCGTATTTTTTAATCTCTGTATTCCTGTCAGATGCAAATATTTTGTAAACTTGCATCATATCCCCTCTGAGAAATCTCCTTTCAACCAAAAACATTCCCAGCTCCTCATAGCTCTTACTCGCGAAGCCAGAAATCATTCTTGTTGTTCGTCATTGTACTCTCTCTCTCTCACCTATGTCCTTTCTTAAATCAGGAGCTCAAACTTGTGCACAATACTCCAATGTTGGTTTACATAGGTATTATATAAAGAATACGATGTGTTGTTAATTGATCGTAGTTATTACTCTTTATTAATTATTTTTTTTTTACTTTTTAGTGTTTTTAGTTTACAAAATCGTTTTCCGCAGGTCAAATTGCCTAAAAATTATTTCAGATTAATTCTTCTTTGTAGGTTTGATATATGAAGAAAAAATTTTTTTTCTTGAAAGACATTTACCAACTATACCTCCTTCACTATCTTGGTAGTGAATAAATAAAACAAGCTTTTAATCAGAATTTATAATTCTCTATTTAAAATTAAAATATTCAGAACTCTGGTATTACTTTTCATTATTAAAACCAAATTTCATAAAAACAGAAGCATTAATGATTATATATATATATATATATATATATATATATATATATATATATATATATATATATATATATATATATATATATATATATATATATATATATATCAAAATAGTATATTCACATATAAGCTTTTATCATATTAAGTGCTCTGTAGATTGAAAATAGTACCATCCCCTTTATGCCAAAATTGTAATGCATTAAGGAAATTTTGAACACTTCTTGATTCAATGTCGTAGATATTCTATTGTTAGAGAGTAATTAAGGAATACTTTAATGCTTTTAGGTCATTGGGAGTATCTACTTTTATATTTATTATTAATCTCTTTTTTTTTTTTTTTTTTTTTTTTTTTTTTTTTTTTTTTTTATTATATTAGTTGGAATCCTGAATAAAAAGTGGAAAAAAAAAAAAAAAAAAGAGCTATAAAATCATTCAAGAGATAGTTTGTATAGGATCTAGTTTTCACGATTTACAAGTATACAGCACTAGTGGTTGATGCCTTTTGTGTATTTAATATTTTAACATGCACCTATGAGTGTATTTGACTCAGTAGTCATAAAATCGAGTACATTCTAGAATTTACGGTGAGTTTACCAAGAGCTGTTTAGCATCAATCCTATTATGCAATTCAAATTTACAGTGGATTCACCCAAAAATAAACCACCTCCAATTTTCAGTTAAAACTAATAATTGGATTTATTTATTTATTTTTTCTTTTGTTAATAATCTAATATAAAATAGGCAGCATTAATTTAATTTATATATATCAGGAAATATATATATTTTTTTTTTAAACAAATAATAGTCGCAGGACATTTAAATACCATAATCAGAAAATGGTAATAGTAAAAAAATATATATTTTTTTTAACCTGAAAATATAAAGTAATATATTAAATTATATTAAACTGTTAAAGGTTAACCAGATTTCTGGTCTGTCAATACATGAAAATTTCAGTAATATATATATATATATATATATATATATATATATATATATATATATATATATATATATATATATATATATATATATATATATATGCAGAAAAAAAGTTTTGAAAATATTTGTTTCTGGAAAATACTTAAAATTGTTCCTCTGGTTCGTACCTTCTTAACTATATAAAAATAATGAAGAAACCTTTAAAATGATTATTCAATCTTAAAAGTGACAGAAGTTTCATTTGACAACTATAACTGCAACCTGATACTTAGTATAATGTATCGTAGCTTAATGTAACCTAACCAGACAACGTAACCTAATAACCTATCTTAACCAGAGCCAACTTACCTCAGCATATCTGTCCTTATTGTATCTATTTTTATTTTCTCCAGGCATTGAATGACCTGTTTGTTTCATAAATTTTGTCTTTTATTCCAAGTTTTGAGAGAGAGTAAGCATTTCAAATTACTAACTTCACAGTAAAAGTAGGAGGATATTTCTGTAATGTTTGTATTAAAACCTGCATTAAAACACAAATTGATCCAGTACCTAAAACTCATCACAAATATTAATTAAAAGTGGGAGGGTCTTGCAGTCAGTCTACAACTCAAGTTTATTAAATTCAAACATTATAGAATTATTTATAGTTATTAAAAGTTAATTCAAGTAAGTCGCACCATATCTAGATCATTCATTTGTATCTATATGAAATTTGTTATCTATGAAAATTTTATTCAAAATATTTTTCCCAAATTTTATGGAAATAAAAAATATCTGTATTCATATGGTATTGACTTTTATCCATTTGAATCTGAAACTTTTAAGTTACATGTGTATTAATAGCCATGTTATCGGTTATTAAAATATATTAATCAAGCCCATGGGAAGTTTTTACACTCTTAAGCTTTGAAGAGATTTATTGGTAAGATATAAAACTCGTAAAACGTCATTATCAATAAAGAAATATAACAAAACATCCCCCTTGTAGCCATAATAAATTTGTAATAAGGTAATAGCATTAAATTTAAATCATTTTTTTATGATGTTTTCATTAAGGTGATAATTTCTAGAACAGAGGAAGTTAGTTTGGGTTTTTACTGCCATATGGAAAGATTATTCATATGTATCGTGATCTTAGGAAAATCACTTACTACTCCAGCTTAACATTTGTCAGTTTTTGTTTTTGTTTTTTTGTTTTTTAGTATTACATTAAAATTATGTGGTGCAAATATAATATAATATATATATATATATATATATATATATATATATATATATATATATATATATATATATATATATATATATATATATATATATATATATATATATATATATATATATATATATATATATATATATATATATATATATATATATATATATATATATATATATATATATATATATATATATATATATATATATATATATATTTTATTATTTTCAGATCATGTAATAGATTTAATATATATTTGAATAGTAAAAGATTATAGTATGAATGAAAAGGTGTGATTTTAGTGCATATATTATTATTTCCTTCATTCAAAGTTGATATATCAAGAATACAAAACTCCATCATTGGGTATTAATAGTAAGTAATTTTTTTCTTTCTCACTTTTTTGAAAAAGAAGGTTAATAAGTATATTATTTTTTTCACCCTGTTACTAACCGTTCATGGGCAAAATACTATTCAAAGAGGGGTTTCAAGAAGAAAGAAAAATGTACGTAAACACTTAATGTAAATTTCTCAGATGAACATTAGTCCAAACTTTCAAGTAAATAAAAAATAAAGAAATGATTGATGTTGAAAAATGAAGCAATCAAGTTTTAGCTGCAGATCCACCACAGCAAACAATTGGAAGCTAGTCAGATGTTTTAGAAAAAGAAGTCAATTTTTGTAGGTAAAACCAAGAGGATTTACACACTTTTATTTAGTGAAAGATTGTATACTTTATTGAATAGGGCTAACAACCCAGCAGCAGTTATATTTAATCTAAACAAAAATTACCATATATGATAGAGCAGAATTTTTTTCTGTCCCTGATACACAATGTCTTTGTCCTGAATATCACAAAAACAAATGCAGTCAAATTTTAAGGTTTGAGAAGAAATGGAATGAGCAAACAGTTAATTCATTAACTTTTATGATCATTCACCTTATTGGTGGACATAATAGTGTTCTCAGAGGCAAGAGTAGTTGACATATCATAGAAGCTACTCAGAGAACTCGATATCCTGTTTATAGAGAGTATAGACAGATCTGTTTAGAATAGGTATGAGATTATGGTCAAAGTTACCAATAGGAGTGAAGATGCTTTATTTTTACTGAGAAGGACATAAGCATAAGTATGCTAAAGAATTGGTTAGACCCGTCCATAAGGCATGTAGGCTTCCTAATTATTTGGTTTATATTTTTAAGAAACCAGAATGATTTTGTTTCCTCCATACCTTCATCAGTTTGGGAAGAGCCTGACCACTTAGTGCTATGTATATTGAAATAATGACCTTAATAAAGGTTCAGCATTTGAGTAATAACCTCATATCATAGGAAACAGTGAGTGATATATATATATATATATATATATATATATATTATATATATATATATATATATATATATATATATTATATATATATATATATATATATATATATATATATATATATATATATATATATATATATATATATATATATATATATTTTTAACCTTTTTTTTTTTTTACCTTCTCACCCCTGACCACCCCTCGCTGGGGTGGCCACACTTCGCTAATGAAGCATCCCACCGCAGACGGCCTCCTCCAGAGATCGCTCAAGGTAGATATGTCCCAGAAGATTCTGTGGCTAGAAATAAAAGGACAGTGCAACAGGAAGTGTAACGCGGTCTCCGGGGCCTCTCCGCATCTGGTACAAGTGGGAGATGTTGTTTGGTTTATATTGTATTTGTGTTTGTATTGTTGTAAGTTTGGATATATATATGGATATATATATATATATATATTATATATATATATATAATTATATATATATATATATATATATATATATATATATATATATATATATATATATATATATTATATATATATATTAACAAAATAGGATTTGTTCCGTTTGGAAAACAGTAATAGAAATACAAGATTATTGTCGTAGTTGAGTTATAGAATTTAGGTTTTAAAAAAGAACATTAAAGTTTAAGAGCTTCAAGATTTTTGAGACTTGTTAAAGGAATGTTTGTTTGTATAGGCACATACTCAACCCTTGAGGCGAAAATTACGGAATAACATCATTAGATATATCAGGATATAATGGTATCATTACATGACTGGCAGAGTGAAAAGTTTGTTGAGGAAGGGGATAAGAGAAACTCCAGGTGAAGAATGCAAGGATGAGAGAATAGAGTGTTTGTTATTCCACAGATTCAGATTCAAAATAAGAAGTACACCCAAGAGTTTCGAAGTATGTAAAAGTTACTTCCCACTTCCAATGACTGTTTAAATCTGCCATTCAAACAATTCTTCAAGTGCTGCTTGCTTTTTAATTATTCATCCTCACTCTTATAGCTTCGTCAGATAAAGAAATAACAAGTTAAAACTATATTTTTTCAGGACTTTGCAGCCCATACACGTTTTAGAATGTAATTCCATATACTTATACTCCTTACAGAAACCAACTCCCTAAACCATTTGCATAAGGTATCTGGTGACAAATATCTTAAGTATAGTTTCTGTTTAAGATTACTACTTCCATATTTTGAGGAGAGGCTAAAATAAAATTTAACACAATGTTTATTCACTTCGGTTTAACTGTTTTCATTATTTGGAATAAATTGATTTTTTTTTTCATTTAATATAAATTTTCAAGGTTATTTTTATAGGCACATTCGTATGTTTATTGTGAGCACAGCTGTACCAAAGCGCTCAATAGTACTACCGTGGAGAGATCTTTCCTTTCAAAAGCTGGAAAAATGACATTTTGTCAATATTTTGTATTTTTTAAACTTTTCCCTACCTAAGATTTCTACTACCAACCATGGTTTGCTTGTCTGGTGAGTTGATAATTTTCAAGATTAAGAATACATTAATATTATGACTTTGGTATTGATTAGATTTTGGCTTTTGACAGTTTTTAGATTTTTCATTTTAATTAAACCATCACAAAGTAAATCACATCAACACAATGTTCTCAAAACCTAACCATACCTTTTTTTGGATTGTGTTTTATGTGCTCTGTATAACTTTTATTCTTTGTGGAATTTGTAATTAACTATATACAGATTATGGACTGACTGGGGCCCGGACCCAGCTAATAATAAGGGAAAACCGGGGTTTACCTGCCTGGGTTAATTGCAGATTTATTTATTAATGGTGGATTAAATCAAACCAAATATAAGAAAATTAAGATTTTAATTCTATTATTCTTTCGTTACATATTGGGTGTGGCAAAATGAATGCAACATAAAAGAGGAAATAAACAATTCATTCATTTAAATCACTATTCACTATCAGAATCTTCATTGAACATTTACATCATAAGTTTTAGAATTTGGGGAAGTGAAATGTTGAGGAACAGAGGGAAGTGACGTTGAATATGTTACTGCTCTAAAGATTGTATTTTAAAAACAGTAACATTTCTACATTCTTTGGCAATAGTTTGATTCTATCTTTTTGAATTGATTTCCCTACTTTGAATTCTCTTTCACTGTCACTGGAGCTTGCTGTTTATATTGATAATTTTTAACCTTACATTTTTTTTTTCAAACTTTAAGTTAAGTTAGCGATCTTACCTAAGTAAACCTGTTGAATCACTATTTTCAAATTTCCAAGTTTTTGTAGCGTTTTTCAAAATTTTATGCAAAATCTGTAATTTTCTGATTTTTTTTTTTCTTCTTCT
>SEYY01016385.1:5000-11949 GCA_009176605.1 Armadillidium nasatum
AGCACAATAAGACGGATTCACTTAAAATTGGAACAACAACGTACGACGAAAAAAAAAAACATCGAGGTTTGTTCTCTAATAAAAATTTTCTTTATTCATGGCGAAATAAAATTCGCATTTCAACGTCAACTCAGTGGTTATCAATATATATCTTATGTTACGAAATCTTTAAGAAATCACGCCCATTGTTTTTTCCATCAGGTTATTTCATGCAGATATTTGAAAAATTATTTCTTTGGAGTAAAAATCACGAATCCCAAGTGTTTAGTTATTAATTACTCGATTACAAAATTAGCAAAGATATTCCGGTAAGAGGGAATAAAAATTAATACTAACATACAATGGAACACCCGGCAAAGAACAAATTGTGGTGGAGCTGAACTGTCACGACGCAGAACGAGACATAATGAGATCAAATGGGTGCATGTTCATTTTGGAAGGAAATAATCAAATCGACGCATTTAAAGAATTGAAATCTTCTTTATGAAATATACCTTGAAAATAAAAATAAAACCCAGCTCTAGCATTAGGCAGCGCTATAGCCTCTACAAAAATACATGATTTCATTTATAATTGGAACAACAAAAATCAAAAAGTGCTTCTACGAGAAAACATTAAATCAACTATATCGGAATATAGTTTATACAATTAAATATAAAGAAAATGCTCAAAACACTTCTAGGATTATGTTTGCTTTTGGGAAGTTGATCTTTCCTAAGAGGCTGAAATGTAATATATATATATATATATATATATATATATATATATATATATATATATATATATATATATATATATATATATATATATATATATATATATATATATATATATATATATATATATATATATATATATATATATATATATATATATATATATATATATATATATATATATATATATATATATATATATATATATATATATATATATATATATATATATATATATATATATATATATATATATATATATATATATATATATAAATAATATACTGCCAACGAGTGTCCCATTAAGCTGCCAACCAATGAAAGTTACCATCGGATCAAAAATCAATGAAAAGTTATCTTTTCCGATGACACTTCTGTAAATGAAAATAAAGATGTAAACTAGACTCAATAGCGTGGCGAATAAAAGACTCAGAGGATTTTCATAATATTTACTATATACAAAAAAATAATAATTACAACAAAACGAATAAATGAATAAATAGTAAATGGTAGCGTGAATATTAAACAAGGCTTCTTCGGAGTTACGTTAAGGTTCTATCGTTCGTTAATCTACAACAGTAAAGCACATTCCCATGCAACACCTCAAGGGAAGAGCAAATTAAGGGGACCCTGCCAACGAAAAATTTTTTTGTTTCAATCGACTCCAAAAACTAATGTTTTAAAGAGTAATCCTTCCTTCATTTGTCGTGAAACGATAGGTAAACTCGTAGGCTCTGTTTTTTTTTAATACGGGGTTGAATCCCCCCTGTATTTTAATGACTTTTTTCACTAAATCCATGATAAAATACACAATTTTTAATTTTTAAATTTTTTTTTTGGCAAAAAATTTGGAAACATATGTAGCTTTCAAAAGAATGCTAAATGAAGCTGATACGGTGTGGTTTAGGTAGTTTGGTATGAGCGTAAACTCGTTTGAAATCTTGAAAAAATTTTTGTCCAAAAAATAGTGATCAATGTCTCTTTGTTTTTAAAGTATCCGCATTTCAAACCTGAATTCAACTACCTGATTATCTTCCTCACACTGTATCTCGTTTACCCAGAAAGTGTGAAAAACATCTAAGGCTTCGTTTATTTTTGGCAAATTTTTTTCTGAAAAAAGTGAGATTCGGAGAAATTCGACAAAACAATATTTATAAGTACTTTCCTTGTTTGATTGGTAATATCTCAGTAACCATTTGGAGTTGAAAGAAACTAATTACATATTTGGAATCGGCATATCATTATCTATAAAAATATACCATTTTCTTTTAAAAAATTAAAAAAAAAAATTCCTTTTTTTGTAGTTGCCATATATCACCAATTTCATGGTCATTCGACAAGCGTCACTTCAAAATTCTTTTTCTCAAGATTCGCTTAGAATTAGAAAAAAACTACATACAGATTTGGAATCAGCATAGATTTTACTATAAAATCGCTGAAAAAAAAAAATAAAAATATTTCCCCCCAAATTCGGGGTCTATTCGGAGAAATTCGCCAAAAAATATTTTTATAAAGTACTTTCCTTGTTTGATTGGTAATATCTCAGTAACCATTTGGAGTTGAAAGAAACTAATTACATATTTGGAATCGGCATATTATTATCTATAAAAATACCAATTTTTTTTTAAAAATTAAAAAAAAAAAAAAAAGTTCCTTTTTTTGTAGTTGCCATATATCACCAATTTCAAGGTCATTCGACAAGTGTCACTTCAAAATTCTTTTTCTCAGGATTCGCTTAGAATTAGAAAAAACTACATACAGATTTGGAATCAGCATAGATTTTACTATAAAATCGCTGAAAAAAATAAATAAAAATATTTCCCCCCAAATTCGGGGTCTTTCTATTGGGACGGTCCCCTTGAGATTTTTTGAATAGTCATATCTCAGTAACCATTGAGAATTAAGAAAAACTAATTACATATTTGGTATCAGGAGAAATTTGCTATAGATAAAAAAAAAAACAAACTTGGAAAAATTTTTTTTATAATTTTTTAACATTTAAGGTAAAAAAGCGTGATTTTAAAAATTTCGATTTAATCAGATTCTATCTGTAAGTACACAAAAGTACCCCCCCCACAAAAAGAGAAATTACAGCACTTCAAAATCAAAAATATTCCATGTACTTTGTAGAAAGAATATTTTCACTCAATCTATTAATTATCGAAAGACAACTACAGTCATTCGAGACAACCCATTACCAGGTAGAGAACAAGCTAATTGCCAAGCAAGTTCCAATCCAACTGTTCCTACAACAGCTGTTCTTTCTTATCGAAAGACTATTACAGTCATTCGCTCAACCTATTCCAGGTAGAGGAAAACCAGCTTATTCCAAGCAAGTTTTTAGTTTAAACTGCTCCTACAGCAGTTCTTCTCCACGACGTCTGAATTCAAGGTGGGATATACCTCTCTCGTCTTCTGATGTTTGTTCTCCATCAAAAATGATACAAAAACGTGTCCTCTTCTTCAATAGTCTTCTCAAAAATAATTCATAGGCAAAACTTATTAGACTAAATACATTTCTTTTTAAGAGGGCTAACTAAATTATTTCTCAAGATAATTATAACAAACAATACATTATAAATGAAATATTATAAAATATATAGCTTAATAATGACTTTTACTGTATTTTAATAAGTTCTTTATATAAAATCACAACTTTCTTAAGAGTTTCGCCATTAAAAATGATATGATGGAAAAGATATTTAAAAGTAAAACCATTAAATATTCCAATAGACAAAAACTTCGTTTTAAGAGATTTACAATTTTACACGCGGAACAAAAACGTCTTAAAGCTGTTTTCATTAATTTATTACAAGGTAATTACGAATATTCATAATAAGGTGTTATATATAAATAGAAACCTCTTATAACATAATTTATAATAATAAAAGAAAAATATTAATAAAATAAATAATATATATAAAAATATATATAATAAAAATACAGTTAACCGCTTTTTGACATATTTGTGAAAAAATCTTTCTCTCTCAAATTTAAAGGCGTCCCTTTAGAAACTAAGCTAAATAAATATTTTACAATTAATAAAGAATTTTTATTACTTTTCTTAAACATTTTAAAAAATATAAAAATATTACATAACTTTCTAGTTAAATTACAATTATTCCCGTTAGATTAAGGGTGACTAAACTAAACGATAATTTTAAAGTTTCTAGACTGGTCGCTAAGCTTCTAATGTTCTTCCTAAAATAATTAGACATTATAATATACTTTTTATACTCTTAAATGATGTATTATATATATATATATATATATATATATATATATATATATTATATATATATATATATATATATAAAAGGATACATATACATTGTAACAAAAATATATTTAACTAATAAATATTAATGTACAAAGATTGTCCGAATAAAATCATTTTTCTGAAAAAACTCTTCCAAATAACGAAAACTGCGTTCTTTGTTTAAAATGTCGTTTCAAACGTTTTTTTACAGATAATGTACAATTACTAGACTTTTACACACCCCCAACGCCAGATTTTACATTCTCTAAAAAAAAATGTTTTACATTTTAAACCAACCTGAAGGAAGGAAAAAAAATTCTCCGAAATACAGTTTAATAAAGAAAAATATCTCCTCTCTCTCTCTCAGAGATCGTCGAAACAACAACAATAAAACAAAACTCCTAATACTTCTTCAAAGTAATATACATTACACAACAACCTGTCAATGAGTGGGAAAGTGTCATCTATGTATATTTAATAGCTAAACAATTCAAAATTCATTCTTACAAGAATTCGTCAAGCAACAAAAAAATAATTTCTAATCGTCTTCACTTAAATATAAATCATCTAATAACAATTGCGTACTAGACAAAGGGGAAAGAGATTCTTTAACAACCTTATTCTTAGAAAGAGGAAATTTAGGTAAAGTGGAAGATGAAGAAGCAAGAAGTTGAAGAAGAAGAAGATAAGGATGTAGAGAAAGAAATGGACTTAGAATTAGACAGAGGTTTGTGGGAGGTGGAAGGAATATTAGTTGTCTCCCCTATCTTCAAAATCTCCATTCTCTTAAGATTATCAGATGGCTTCTTTTTGTGAGTCCTCTTCTTCCTTTGTTCATTAGAAGTCAAGTCCTTCAACCAAGGCTTCTTGTGCTCTAACCTCTTTATTTCCCGGGTTCTACTGTCCTTTATCATTTTACTTTGAATTCTAAACAGATACTTGTTCCGGTATCCTTGATTAGAGAAAATTATTCTCCACCAACTTTGTGACCTTACACTTAGCTCCAATTTCCTAATATCCACATCTGTTGTTAGTTTCTGGAAATCGATGATCGCTGTTCTCTAATAACATAATAAATTTGAAAGGAGTGGTTTTGAAAATTTTGTGTAATTTAAATAATAGTTCCTCTATCTGCATACTCGCAACATTCTCTTGATAAAGGTTTACAAGGGACAGGTGGGTTTCTTTACCTTGGAAATAAGTGGGTTTTATATCCTTGTCTATGATCGAATAAATCTTGTTCTCAATCAGCATCTCTAAGGTTCACCGGCCAACTAATCCCATTCCTTATTGTCTGCAAAAACTTCCTAAAAAAAACATCTGGGAAGATGATCTTTCCCTCCTTGTTTTCCTTATTATCGTCTCCGAAATATGTTTTTAACTTTTTATCCATACTGTAATCTATAATTTAAATTTTATATATCTGAAGGAAAAATATAAGAGTCAATATACCATAAAATAATACAAATGAAATAATTAAATGACAAAATAATATAATTTTCAACTACCACCAAGAGAGTTCTTTATATCCTCTGGCTGGATTTCAACGCAAAATTCCTCAATGATCGAATATTTAATATATATATACCCCTGAGTTGAATTCTCATAATGCATTATAGAATCAAGTCATAAAACGGCTTCACGATACTGTCCCCTTGGGTAACATGTATCTAGAATTAAATCAAGTGAAGAATAGCGAGCATCGGGCGCAACCAATAACTCTCCGTGAGGTCCATCCAAACAAGGTGACTCAACAAGGTCCCTAATAACAACAATTCAAAAAATTCCACGTTGCAACGATTTTCAAAAATTCATATACTCATAAACAATAACAATCAAAATGTATGAAACCATATAATAATATAAACCTTTTCTAAAATAAATATTCAATGAACCAATATCTCTCATTTCCCTTCAATCAATATATAAAAAAAATATAATTTTTTCCGGAAAACAAAATTATATTACCGCAATCAAGCACCATAATTTATTCATCATAAAAAAAATCAACATCAACATAAAAACAGTCTACTAAGACTTCTATCATCATATCATCATTTACTACTGATATTCCCCATCAGCTTTTACTATAACTCCGGTGCTTAATTGTTTTTAAACTCTTCCAAAAAAAATTTAACTTCTCATTTTATTCAAAAGATTCCATTCTATTTTCCTTCTAATCCCTTCCCTGCATTTCCTTATTTTATGCAGCCAATTCCTTATTGAGGAAGCCTTACCTCTGACCTTCAAAAAAAATCAACATCTGAATATACTTATATACAACCCTTAACCTAAACGTAAAATTAAAATCGCATCTTCTTAAAGTACTTTTTTATTATTACGTCCTTTCTAATATAATAAAATACAAAAGAAAACATTTATGAACTAAACTAGTAAGGTAAATAACAGCCATATTCATTACATAATCATGTCTACAAACATATATAAGTAGTTTGATAAGTATATTAAATGATTAAAAATAAAAAAAATTACCCTTTAAAAGCACCATCTCTTCAAAATTATTAGCAATTTTTTCTTCAATCATCGGATATGATATGCAAAATACCCATATGTTGACATAAATTATCTTCAGTGAACAAGACAATTAGCAAAAATATACTCAAACTTACCCTTTTTTTTTTGGCTATTTAGGCTTCCTTTATGTCTATTTTAAAAACCAAAAGGTGACAATCTATCTAATTTTTTAGGTTAAAATGAGTTATTTTAATTTGAAAATGCTGGAAAATGATGAGTTATTATGGTAAATGAGGAAGTTCGTAGGGATAAAACCTCAAAAAAAGATCATTTTTTTAAAATAATCATTTCGACATGTCTTTAATATGTACGAATTTTCGCATCATTGGTAGGCATTTTAAGTCCAAGTGTGCTTATTCTTGTGTTATTTGATGTAATTAACATTAAAATATTTGTTAAGTATAAAACATGCTCATTTTATCATGATAAATATTTGATT
>SEYY01016387.1:0-22350 GCA_009176605.1 Armadillidium nasatum
ATTATTTATAATTCTCACAGGTGCCGGTCTAGGGCCTTATTGCCTAGTGCTAATCTGGAGTTATAATCTCTATACCTATCAGGTAGAAAATATAGATAAGAGACCTTAATGGTTTTTGAGATTATCATTATATTTTTTTTTTATAAAATTTTTTATATTTAATATTCACTTTGGGAAAAGAAAATATGTCAGTAGTGTGATAAATTTCACAGTAAAACATTTTCCACTTTCAAATCTTTGGTTGTTTTAAACCATTACTCTTTTTTTTCTCTTTATTTTGTGTATATAAAGAGGCTATCTTGTGTACTGTGAACTATAGATAATTTTATGTGAACATTGTAAGTGTAAGATCAATATATATATATATATATATATATATATATATATATATATATATATATATATATATATATATATATATATATATATATATATATATATATATATATATATATATATATTGATCTTACACTTACAATGTTCACATAAAATTATCTATAGTTCACAGTAAACAGGATAGCCTCTTTATATACACAAAATAAAGAAAAAAAAGAGTAATGGTTTAAAAACAACCAAAGATTTGAAAGTGGAAAACGTTTTACTGTGAAATTTATCACACTACTGACATATTTTCTTTTCCCAAAGTGAATATTAAATATAAAAATTTTATAAAAAAAAAAAATATATGATAATCTCAAAAACCATTAAGGTCTCTTATCTATATTTTCTACCTGATAGGTATAGAGATTATAACTCCAGATTAGCACTAGGCAATAAGGCCCTAGACCGGCACCTGTGAGAATTATAAATAATTACCCCAGTGCCTCACCTCAGTTTAAATGATCTAAAAATATATAATGAATTAATAATAATAATAATAAAAACACAAAGAATATAACCTACTCTTGAAAGGGTAATATGCCTTCTTGAGAATAACAACCTGTTTGAATAAGAATAACCTGTTTTTAATTATTGCCCGAAATGGGAACAATAGCTCATAAGACTTTTCATTAGCACAAGTGCACTCAATAAATAATAATAATAAAAATAAATTTAACATAGAAAAATAACATTAACGTATCTAAACAAATAAACATGTTAACATCAATCACCCTTCACGCTCTCCAGTCTAGGACATGGCACATGCTTATTAATATTGTGGATCCCAAGCACAGTCAAAATCAAACAGCATAACAGCAAAGCAACAAGCAGGTAAGACTATATTCCTCAGAGAATACGAGAAAAATATACTCGGCAGCAGCCAGCCCTTACAATATATATATATATATATATATATATATATATATATATATATATATATATATATATATATATATATATATATATATATATATAGAGAGAGAAAGAGAAATGAAAATGTTGGAACTATACATTGAATGAGATAAAAATTGCAAAAAAGTGAAAAATGTGATATTTGTACTTATTAAATTGCTTATATTTTCTAAACCAAGCCAAAACCAAAAATAATTCATTAAAAAAATTAAAAATATACATATATAACAATAATTCAGCAAAGTTTGAAAAAAATCGAAGATTAGGTTTTTTTTCAAGGTCAAGGTCAAGGTCACCAATAGGTCAAATTTTTTATTTGACCTCCGAGGTCAAAATCATCTAAATAAATGTTGTACCGCTATTCAAGATCTTTTAAATGGTCTTTACACGATGCTTCTAAGTGCCATAGAAGCCGAGATATTGTATTTTGACCTCGGACTACTCTCTGAAAATTGACATTTTTGACCAAAGTTTCAAAGGTCATATCTTCTGAACCGTATGAGCTAGAGACCTGCAATAAACGCCATTCATATTTTCTCAACAAGATCTGTTAGTGTGCCACTTTTTATACAAATCGAAAGGGGTCAGGGTTTTTTTCGGTTGAAGTGACATGGAATGATCCATATATATATATATATTATATATATATATATATATATATATATATATATATATATATATATATATATATATATATATATATATATATGTATCATGGCACACAAAAAAAACCCACCCCAAAATGAAACACAAAAAAAACCCATCCTGTATTTCACTGCATGTGATGTACTGAAGCAAAATAAGTATTTGACCATGTATATACAAGAAATATATGTGCAAATTTGCATTATAATCATTAAATTCAGATTTGGTGATTTTTAGGAATTTTTTAAATTTTTTTGAAAAAATGAAATTTTTTAAGCATTTTTTTGCCAAATTTTGGCTTGTTTTGAGCTTAAATCACATGAAAAGTATTGCAATATATGCAAATATTGAATTAAATTATGTTAAAACCATCCTTCAGAGGTGTAAATACCAAGTTTGGTGAAGTTTTATCCAACCCAAAGACACACAGCTACCTTGCAAAGTGAATCAAAATAAAAACCCACATGGAACACAAAAAAAACCCACCTACAAATACTCTCAAAATAAGCATGTATGTTCATAATAATGATTATTAACATGTTTTAGGGTTGTTTTATAGGTTTAATAACTGTATGAGCAAAAAAAAAAAGAGAAAAAAAAATTGAACACAAAAAAAACCCATATGAACACAAAAAAAACCCATGCTCTTTTCACCTTATACTGTGTATATATATATATATATATATATATATATATATATATATATATATATATATATATATATATATATATATATATATATATATATATATATATATATATATATATATATATATATATAATATATATAAATAAAAAAAAAAAAAAAAAAAAAAAAAAAAAAAAAAAAAAATGCCTGCAAAGAAGATCTTCACTGAAGATCAACTGACAACTGCTGCACTAGACATCTTGCAGGGCAAGATTTCAGATAGGAAGGTGGCACAGAAGACAGGAATTGGACGGCAACTACTTCGAAGGAAAGTGAAGGAGCTTATGGGAGTGTATAAAAAGAAAGAAAGAGGCCGCAAATTGATTTTGAAAGATGAGGAGGAGAACAGTCTTGTGAAAGTGAATCAAGGAAATGGCAGATTCTGGGTTTGCCCCAACGGCCCAGCAAGTTAAAAGTTTTGTTTCTGAATATGCTGTCATTCATGACATAAAAAACCCAAACTATAAACCTACAGCAACACCATCGAAACGTAGATCAAAACAAAAAGTTTGGTTTCCTAGCAGATCATGGTTGAAAAGGTTTTTGAAAAGAAACAACTTGTCTCTGAAGAGAACAAAAGGGATGCACATTGAGCCAGAAGAACCTGTAACACCAACTCTTGAGGTTGATAATGAGCCAGTAGAGTATCCGCATACTGCTCAATTCCCTAAGCCTAAAAATAGAGGGGGAAACTCATGTGAAGGAAGTTGGGTTTGGATTCCAAAGGGCCAGCCAAAGCCAACTTCATCAACACCTATAGCATCAGAAACACAATCACCATCAAGCTTCTTGGACATCGTTGCTGGTAGGTTTAGTCAGACAAGAACATCAAGACTATCACGACGAGGAAAAAGGGTACCAATGACAGCAACCCATGTGACATGCCAGTCCAGCATCCCAGTAGTAGAATACGAAGAAGCATAAACATCAGTAGACATCCCAACAAACTTCAAAGTGTCCACAGAGGGGTTCAAAAAGAAAATTAATATACACAAGTAGGCAGCAATGATGATGATGATGATGAAGTTACAGATGAAGATGACAATATAGAAATTCAAGAACATATTTCAAAAATAAAAATTGCCTTAAACAGTGAAAATTGGAGAGAGATAATTGCGGAGAAGTTGTTTGCCGTCCACTTTGATGATCCCTTTAAGTATTACATAGGCAGGCTTAAGAATGTCTTCTCTGAAGATGAAGACTAATATAAACAAAGTTGTCTTCAAATTCCTTGATTTTAGAGGAGCAGGTCGTTGGGTGGCAAAACCATCAGCTGACCTTGAAACTGTGCCTGCAACAAGTATTTTCTACGGCCCAATCCCCCACTCTCTAGCTGTTGGAAATGCTATTAAATTAGAAAATGATGTGCAGGGAAGAATAAGAACACTCTGGAACCAGTTTACCAGAGTGTTCAGGAAGCACTAAAAAAAAAAAAAAAAAAAAAAAGGGTGGGGGTGAAGGGTGGGTGGAGGGTGTGGGTTGAGCATTTTATTTTGAAGGAAGAAGGATATTAGAATTTGTAAAGGTTAGTGAAGTTTTTAACTTTTATTTTTTTTCTTCTTTTTAATGTTTTAAATTTTTTTTTTTTTTTAATTTTTAAATTTTTTAAATTTTTAAATTTTTTTTTTTTTTTAATTATAAAAATTTTTAATTTTTAATTTTTTCCATTCAAAAACATCACAATATACCCAAATATATTACTTACATACATTAATAAATGATATAATAGGTGTTTAGGACCTTTTTTAGGGGTGGGTTTTTTTTGTGTTACAGTTACAGTGGTTTTTTTTTGTGTTCATGTGGGTTTTTTTAAATATTTCAATTTTTATCCTATATTTCTTAAACTATTCGCTCAATTCAAATTTCCTTTCTAGGTTATATACCTTAGACCTACACACATTTAACCCATAGTTCAAAAATTGAAAATATTATTTTGATCAGAAATTATATATGAAAAATGGTAAAATGGTTTTTTTTTTTTTTGTGTGCCATGACTATATATATATTATATATATATATATATATATATATATATATATATATATATATATATATATATATATATATATATATATATATATATATATATATATATATATATATATATATATATATTTTTTTTTTTTTTTTTTTTTCTAAGAAGGTTCACATCTCACGGGCATTGCCCTATTCGAGGAGAGGAACTTTCTAGGTAGTATATACCTAGGATCCCGAAGTGGGATCGAACCGGCGCCCTCAAGCACGTGAGTCAATCACCCTACCGTTCGAGCCACGGTAGACGGCAATATATATATATATATATATATATATATATATATATATATATATATATATATATATATATATATATATATATATATATATATATATATATATATATATATATATATATATTATTAGTTATCAGTCATTTTTTTTTATGACAGATACCAATACTAATACTTCACTCTATCCCTAAATTAATAATACTTACAACTGCTGGCTTGGCAGTTGGAGCTGCTGAGAATGGATCATAATCTGCAAGACTACTTGCAGCATTTGAAGTTTGTTGTGTTGCTTGCTGAATTGAGGGCTCCTTAAAAATATTAAAAAATTATAAATACAATTTCTATACCATATATAACCTTGGTAAGTATGCATGGTTCGTCTCTTATCTGGTATTTGCTATTCAAAATATAAACTGGAAATATATATTAAAGAAAAATAATAAAAACAGGTCAAAATCAAATTTGCTAAATTAAAATGCACTTAAGGTTGGTAGTAAATTAGATTTTGAATATTTTAAAGCTTCATTTTCATCTGCAATATTAACAATATGGCGTTAGAAATTGGATGGAGAAAGAAAGTCAGAAAATATATGGATACTAAGGTATGTAAATTATTAAATCTAACAAACTAGTTCACTTAACCTAATGGTCAGCAAATCGGCCTAACCTAAATAAAAAATTAATATAATTTTTAAGTATTTTCAAATTTCTAACAACAAAGAAATAAAATATCAATATTATCAATAATTTTTAGAATGTCATTCTCTGCCTATATCACAATTTAAGGCATAGGCACATTTAGTATAGTCAGCCTTATTATATTTTATAACAGGATTTTTAGTACTTTAACTAATTTTAAATTTACTGAATTTGAATCTCTGACCTATTTTTATTATTTTTCTTCAATACACATTACATTTCAAGTTTATATTATGAATAAATACTAAATACCAGGTAAGAGGCAAACCATGCATAATAACCATAACTTTATCCATTTCAATAGACCTTAAATATACTTGTATTTATATTAATACTTAATAGCAATGGATTCACCATCTATTGCAATTAATCCAACAGTCTTAATCAGTTCCCCTCCTAACTGAATTTCATAAATGACAACAAAAGAAATAAAATATCAATATTATCAATAATTATAAAATGGTACTATTCCTAAAATTTATTTGCAAGAAAATTTTATGAAAAGTGTTAGAAATGGCTTGAAAATACTACTAATTTCTATAAAAGATATAATTTTATACTCAAAGTTGAGTAAATAAATATAAAATTGCTGGTGATTATAATAAAATCTCAATATCAGAGCTTTATTTTTTGACCCATAGCTAGATTTATATTAGGGTGGGCTGAAACCTAAAAATAAAAAAGTGTCCCCTCTAATTACTTGGCTTTTGATGCAACTTGAAGATTTATGACAAAAAAGCCATGTTGTTACCAGTTTTAGCCGACCCACTTGAGGTTATATAAAAGAACTAAAAAAATTGTCAAATTTCTTAGGTTAAAAATCCTTAAATTCTTCATAAAATTCTTAATATTTGTTCAATGTGTATAGATTTTACACTAAAAGATGCAGAATTTAATTTTAAACAATGTTTATTCTATGACATTTTCTTGTAACACCTATATTTAAAAAGTTATTTACAGAAAACTAAAAACAAATCTGACTTTTTTTCCAAAAATTGACTCATTTAATATCTATTTGGTTGTTTTTCAGATACATAAATAAATATCATCAATTTTAATATATTTACTGATGTCCACAAGAAAAACAGCAAATCAAATAAATACATTATGGATGAATGCTTTAAACCCTTAGAAGAATTTCTTTTTGGAAAACTTCCCACTTTAAAGCAAGTGCTTGAAAGATGTCTTTACTTTAAAGACTATAGGAAAGACAGTGTTCAGAGGGATGTTAGTGTAGAATTATTCAATCTATGGGTAAATTATAATGTTTATCAAATATCTGTCATTGGAATTAAAACAAAGGTCAGCAGTTACATTGAAAAATTTTATAAATTTGTGAACTATGACAAAAAGAAAAGAGGACAAAAATATGAAACAGATGCAGGAGGTTTTATAGAAGAGGCAAATCAACTATTTGATGTACATCAAAAAGACCACAAGAAACTAGCAGAAATTGAAAAGAAGTTTCTATTAAAAATGACAGATGAAGATAGCAAGTTTTATGAGGTGAGTATAACATTAAAAGTTTAGACCCAGCTTTAAAGCATTTACTGAAATACTCAATTCAAACTTAAAATTATATTTAACATCCAGTAGGTAGAGATAAAAAGTGTTTTATAAAATTTTTCCATTTTCAGGATCAAAAACCAACAGGCATGGCTACTGCACTTCTAAGCTAGTTCCTGAAACACCTTCTGAAGCCAAATTCAAAAAAAAGAGTTATTCAAGAAAGTTTTAGTTCAAAGAAAGCTAGGAAACTGGATTCTTCTGAGATGAAAGCAAGCTGTTCTTTTCAAGGACTTGAAGAAGAAAGTTTTCAAGTATCTGGAGAAATAGAGAAATCAGATGCTGAAATATCTGAGTCATTTTCAATTAGTAATGATTCAGATCCTGATTATAGTGGAGAAATGTCAAGTTCTGAGCAAAATTGAACAAGGCTACGAATGCTTGCTGAAATGTGTGACAGGTAATTTAAGTAGTTTTGTCATTAAAAGTTACAAAAAGCCAAAAAAAAAAATAAAATCTTACAAATCAATGCTTCATTAGACATTGAGATATATTCATACCAAATTCATATTGAAAGCTATTTTTATTATAAATAGTAATAAAAATCTCTTTTTCAGGTATCAAATAAGTGATAGAGCTGGTGCAGCTATTTCTTCTGCTTCATTGGTATATTTTTGAGTTATCACCAAAGACAAAATGCAGCATGTTATTGACAAGCAAGTATTTCTATCATACAAATTACTACTAAATACCTATCTACAATTATTTAGTTATAATTATTATAATTATAATTGCTTTAACACAACAATACCTTTCAGAAATAAATTAAGAAGAGAAAGGGAAAAATTGCGAGCAGAAACGCAGAAAGAAGAAAAATTCCTGTTCGAAAAGGTCACAGGAATAGGCTTCGATGGCAGGCGAGATGCAACCTTTGTGAATTGTGAAATTAATGGGACATATCACACTTCAACACTGCTGGAGGAGCATTATGTCATCACTGGTGAGCCAGGTAAGTAATACTAAGTAAGTATCAAGCGCCTATAAATTATGAAAACTAAACTACCTATATTTATAAAATATTCTGTACCTATGTTATTAGAAATTTCTATTTTCAGATGACTTTTACCTTGATCACATCACACCAAAAAGCGCCAAGGGAATAGATGTAGCTCATGGAATATTCAAAACACTACAGGGAACAGAGCTTCAAACAAGACTGAACTTAGCAAAGGCAGATGGAACCAATGTCAATACTGGTCATTCACGTGGTTCCATTAGATATTTGGAAATGTTTCTAGGAGATCCATTACAGTGGGATATTTGCATTTTGCATCTAAATGAATTACCTTTAAGGCATATTTTTGTGAAAATTGATGGAACTACCAAAGGGCCAGATAAATTTTCTGGAGCCATTGGCTCACAGTTGAATGGCAATGTTCCAAATGGGGTGTTGCTAAGTTTAGGCAAATTCCAAATCCAAAATTTGTCATACTACACAATAAAGTTATTGATGACTTATCGACTGACCAGTACTATGCTTATCGCATCTGTTGGGGTGTAATCACAGGGAACATAGATGACGATTTGGCCTTTTTAGAAGTTGGACCTATGAACCATTCTCGTTGGCTAACATTAGCATGCAGAATCTTGCGGTATTATGTATCCATTTCCAAACCTACTAAAAATCTAAAGCTGATTGCCGAATTTATAGTAAAGGTGTATTTTCCTAGTTGGTTTGATATTATGATTAATAAATATTTAACTGACAGTCCCAAAAACCTATTTAATGTGATTCAAAGAATCAATAAATTTCCTGATTCAAATGCTAGGAACATTTGTTATAAAGTTATAGATAATAACAGTTATTTTGCTCATGGTGAAAATATTCTCATTGGAATGTTAGCCGACGAGGATGAAGAGGTCAGAAGGAAAGCGTTTAATAAAGTTTTGCATTTGAAAGGCCTCATAGAAGACTATCATGGTGAAGAAGATGATTTTGTAGGGGGAACGGTTGAGAGTGATGATGACAATGAAGCCAATGTTAGTGAAAGTGATTACCCCTCAATGAATAAAGATGTAAGAGTGTTTTTAAAGCCCAAGATTAATTTCAAAGCTGTATGTTATTATAAAATGACCTCAATTTCCCAATGGCACACAATTCCACTGGTTTTGAGACTGATTGAAGAAGATAAAATACTTGAATTTATCGAAAAACCACTTAAGTTAAGACATGAGTGTCACAGCCAAAATGTTGAAAGACATGTAAAACTTGTTACTGAAGCTTCAGCATCTGTAGTTGGACACGATCGCAGAGATAAGAGTTATTTGAAACAAAATTAGGTCCAGGAAATTACTTAAAAATTTCAAATCAAAAAGTGATTTTAAATATTTAATATTTTATATATTTTTTTCTGTTTTCTATATAAATAACCACTGCACTACAATTGTAAGGATTTTATATCTTGATAGTTAATTTGAACATAGGGGTAATATATTAAAAGTATCCGCTGTCATATTTTTGTAGTATATGCCACTATTTCAACTAAAAAACAAAAAAAAAAAAAAAATTTTGTTTTTTGCCAATAACTTCATATAGTTTTTAAGGAAAAATTTTATTTCAATAAAACATGTTCTAAATTTAATTCTGCATCATTTGGTACCTAATTGATGCTTGTAGATTATTTTATAAAGCATTTATGATTATTTTTATATTTTTAACCCATAAAATGTCCAAAATTTTACATTTGGAGACTTAAACCCAAGTGGGTCAGATAAAAATAATAACCACTGACTTTTTTCTTCATAATTGTATTTTAAAAATCAAAGTCAGGTATTAGGAGAGGACACTTTTTGATGTTAAAATTTTTTATTTTTCAGCCCACCTTAAAAAATATATTTTTACAAAACACTTCAATACTTACAGCAAAAGGATCAGCAAATGGATTGTCATCAAACTCAGACATTTTAAATTTTGAAAGTTTTTCTAGTTCTAGTATACTCCAGTATCTCTATATTCCTAACTTAGATCTATGGACTAGTTGTGTTAAGTCTAGTTTAAAATGTTCAAAGAGTACATGAACAATTTAGATTTACAAAATCTGGTTTCTTAATTTAAAACTTTCAAACTTTATTGCAATATATATATCCTACAACCTGACAAATAAATATAAATTTTAGCAATTAAAAGTACGAATATGCCCAATTCACCTAACTTCTTAATTATTCATTTACATTTATGAATAAAGCAAACTTGCTTTACCCTATAATAAGCCTACTTTGAAGTAGGTCTACGCCAATAGTTAAAGTACAAAGAAAAAAAAATGAAAACATCTGGATGTGCTGAAATGCTTACATAATAAAAAAAAATCTAATCTGCTAATTAGAAATTATAGGAAACTAATTTATAACAACTTTTTAATTAAAAACTAATTTTTAACCTATACGTTATTATGAGCAAAATATAAGTTTTACGAATTCTGTACTAAAAACCTTGATCATCGATGAGACAACAGGTCATACGCTTCATAGATGTCAGAATTTGCCTATTTCCATACACGAGACGAGAGATAAAACCTACCTTACTGACCGTCAATTGTCAATATTGTTAAAAATTTTAAGGAACATATGAAAACTATTTATATACTTTCACTATTTTATTTATTGCATATACTTTTATTTATTTTGTATTATTTTATATTGGAAAATATTAAATTCATTATAGTGGCCACTTGAGGGTCACTTTTCAGAGTGCTTGGAGGATGAATAAACGAAGGCTGGGGAAAGTTTCTTTATTATACAAAAATAAAGCTAGATCTGGTTCCACACAGTAGAAACAAAAACATCCTAATGAGTTGCCAAACTGGCTGGTGCCAGAAGAAGAAAGAATTCAATGAAGCTGAGGGTACTACTGCAGTGCAATAATCCAAGGTAACTTTTGATGGCAAGGACCACACGAAGGGCACTGGTGTATAAGACAACTGCTGGTTGTGGTTGATGTATACAGTGAAGAATATTGTTCAATATCACTGGCAGGTAATTAAATTCGATAAAATGTACACGATGCACCAAAAACAAAACAGTTGTGGCCTATGTTAGAAAAGCATATAAAAGATAGCGTTTTCTTCTTTACGCGCCAAGGATATTTTTCTCCGAAAAACACAGTATAAAAAATACAGTAAAGTGCTGAAAGCTCTGCTGTTACAGAACCCCCCCTCCAAAGATGGCAACGGTTATACAGACGAAAACGAAGAGAAAGAGGACTTGCAGTGCACTTCGGCCGAACTGGTTTACGGTTCTCCTCTTCGTCTTCCAGGTGAATTCTTTGACCCTTCGGTTTCTCCTGCGTCTTCCGACCCTTACACTTATCTTTCTCGGCTCCGCCAGTGTTCTACTTCGTGGAAACCTTCTGTTCCACGCACTCACGCTCGCACACACTCTTTCATTCCGAAAGACCTTGCTACATGTACACATGTTTTCGTACGCCTCGACGCTCATCGAGCTCCACTGCATTTGGGGCCTTATAAGGTTTTAAGTCGTCGGGAGAAGACCTTTCCTTCTTCAGCTCCCTTGTCGGACGGAAGTCTTCTCCATTGATAGACTTAAACCTGCCTTTTTCGAATCTTCCCCGGATCCTCCGGATGATTTTGAAGAGTCTCCTCTTCTCATTCCTTTTGTTCTTCCAACACCACATGTGCCAGATCGCCCTTCCTTCCTCTCTTACTCTTCCTTCTTCTTCTACCGACTCGCCACCACCACCTCCTTCACCACCTGCAACATCTATCTATCTATCTATCTATCTATCTATCTATCTATCTATCTATCTATCTATCTTCAACTGGTGGAACTGTTCTGTGCCCTCCTATACTACGTCCGAACAAAGAGTGGCAGAACGGTTCGACTTACGAAGAATGCCTCAAGGTAATTGAACCAAATTAGGAAAGCTACATTGCATTATTGTAAATGAAATTAATAATACTAGCATATATATAATAAAAATTCTAAAATTTAAAGATTGGTATCTCTTATTATATATATATATATATATATATATATATATATATATATATATATATATATATATATATATATATATATATATATATATATATATATATATATATATATATATATATATATATATATATATATATATATATATATATATATATATATATATATATATATATATATATATATATATATATATATATATATATATATATATATATATATATATATATATATATATATATATATATATATATATATATATATATATATATATATATATATATATATATATATATATATATATATATATATATATATATATATATATATATATATATATATATATATTATATATATAATATTTTTAAAATTTTTATAATATAATATATATATATATATATATATATATATATATATATATATATATATATATATATATATATATATATATATATATATATATATATATATATATATATAATATACAATAATAATATAGCCCTATTTTAAAAGATGTCAAAGCTCTTTGTTTATGTTCAGCTTTTGGATGACAAAAGTAGAAAAGTTGTGCCAGTAAAAGATATTAAAAACTTTGAACCCACAACATTGGATGATTTTTCAACAAAAAAAAATTAAATAAAAATAATAAAATCCACTGGTCTCAGGAAGAAGACGTAGCCAATCTTGAAAAATTTGAAAGAGCAATATATGAAGGCACAATTTTATATCTTGGGGGTAAGCTATTATTGTTATTAATGGTGGTAGTATTAGTTGTGATGTGATTGTTGCTAAACTTTTCTTTACATACTAATTCAAAAAACCCAAATTATCGTCATTATTATATCATATTTTCAGCCTCAGAAGAATTATTTTCAAAGCAAAAAAGAATTCCAGTTTCTATGCTTGAATCACTATCAGAAACAGAATTAGATGATCATAGCTCAAAGGTACGTCCATAAAGAATCAATTTTGATATAATATTTCATTCCCCCCTATCTCTCTCTATCTATCAATCATCTATCTATCTATCTATCTATCTATCTATCTATCTATCTATCTATCTATCTATCTATCTATCTATCTATCTATCTATCTATCTATCTATCTATCTATCTATCTATCTATCTATCTATCTATCTATCTATCTATCTATCTATCTATCTATCTATCTATCTATCTATCTATCTATCTATCTATCTATCTATCTATCTATCTATCTATCTATCTATCTATCTATCTATCTATATATATATATATATATATATATATATATATATATATATATATATATATATATATATATATATATATATATATATATATATATATATATATATATATATATATATATATATATATATATATATATATATATATATATATATATATATATATATATATATATATATATATATATATATATATATATATATATATATATATATATATATATATATATATATATATATATATATATATATATATATATATATATATATAATATATATATATATATATATATATATATATATATATATTTTATATTTATTTTTTTTTATTTTAAAAAAAAAATTAATTTTATGGTTAAAGGTTAAAAAAAAGATTTTATAAAGAAGTACTCAGTTTATTTTTACAGATATGTCATGAGTAGGTTGCCTTTCAATAGCTAATACTTAGTTTGCCTTCCTTTGGCAGTTTTGAGAGCATTAACACGCTTTGGCATGTCACTGATTAATGTTCTGCAGAAGTTCTTGATTTTGTCATTGTGGAACCGTACGTATATGAGACGCTCTATGAGGGAATGTTTAGTTGTAAAGGGAACTTTGCTGTATTTCCTTTTTTTAGAAGAGGCCATAATTCCTCGATAAGGTTCATATCTGGAGAATTTCCAGGCCCTGGCAGCAGTTTAATATCAGTTTTTCTGCACCACATCTTCACTGATTGGACAGTGTGACAAGGGGCTGAGTCTTGCTGAAATATCCATGGCCGGGTTCTCACCGAACCGTTCTCTAGTTTGAGGTAGCAAACGGTTTTGCAGCACATCTATATACTTCAACTGGTTCATCATACGTTCAACGATCTTCAAATGACTAGTCCCATGTACAGAAATTGCTCCCCATATCATTATTTTCTGTGAATGTTTTATAGTCTTTTTAAGACACTCTGGCTCAAATTCCTCCCCGGGCCTTCTCCTCACTGTCTGCACTCGGTCATCAAGTACTGAAATAGTGGATTCGTCGGAGAATACTACCTGAAACAATAGAAAGTAGTGCATCATCATATGATGCCAGCAGCAGCTGCTGAGTAATCGCGTGAAATTATTGTTTATCAGCATGACTGCATAGTTATCAGGTTAATCAGCAATTTTGTCATATTTTCCGACGTTACTTTGATTTCATAATTTATATATATTATTTAACATTTAATACAGTAAAAACTCTACAAATATATCACTCTTACCTTTCTTTTCCCCATTGGTCTGAAGTCTAATTGGCGTGAGCATCAGCCCAGTCTCGGCGTGCCTTGATCATAACATTCATAAGCCGGGTTTTTTTTCTTGGGCGATAGGCTCGTAAACCACTTTCTAATAACCTTCTGTTCACAGTTATTCGAGAAACACCAATGTTATCTGCTTGCAGTTCACTTGCAATACTATTACAAAATTTTCTTTTGTCCGGTTCTGGGAGTAATTTTTCTCTTACGACCACATCTTCCAGTCCTTGTTGAATCCAAATTTAGACCTTTGTCCATTTTTTCCTTTATGTTGCTAACTGATAGACAGGAAATATATAATTTCTTGGCAATATCTTTCTGTTTTATTGCACTAACACTTAATAGAACCTTGATCTGCCCAATTTTACGAGGACTCAAGTCACTGCTTTTACCCATAACTGTTAACTCTCCTTTTATCTAAAAATACTGCAAAAAAAATGGATTATATTATGAGAAATACACACTAGCAGGACTGCTGAGTCTCTAACTGCAAATTACAAGATATGACACACCCTGATTCGGCAAAATCTGATGTATAACTGAGATACCACACTGACGTGTTTTTCGCAGCAAAGAACAGAGTCAGGGTTGCCAATTGTTATTTCAGCATTTGTGCCAGTAAACAGTGCAAAACTCTTTAATAATAACTCGTTATAAATGTACACTAGTTACTTCACACTAATATTTCGAAATATCCTTTTTATTAACACATTAAAGAGCTTTAAGTAACCTTTTACCAGGAAAATTAAAATTTTTGAAAAATCCATTATAATTTGAACACTACTGTATATATATATATGTATGTGCAGATATTTGCAATGGGGAATGCATTGCCGCAAGCCAAAACAATTGACTTATTACAAACGATGGAAAAGAATCTGACTCAAAACTCTAAACTTAGTAGTGATAGCGAATATAGGTAAGTGAAGTTAAATACTGAATTTATAAGTTAGTTTTTTAAAGATGTAAATTTTTATTAGGTAGCATAATATTCTAGTTGTACATGAATAACATAAATTTTACAAAGATTTACGGCATAATTACTTATTTTAAGTTTTACATAGTTTTACGTCATAATTACATAATTGTTGTAATTATTTAGTTTTAAAACATTTTACTTACTTTTCTCATAGTTAATCATAGAGGAATACAATTCACTTTTCGCTAAATAATTCATGCCGTTGCAGATAGTGAAAAATTATGCTGATATCCGATATACCTCTACTACTTATAATACCTTAATATGTTTATCTTTTTAAAGTACCTCAGATGATGAAGTTTATGTTTCGAAAAGAAAGGTGGACGAATATGAAAATAAAATAATTAACCAAAAGAAGAAAATTAAAACACTTCAAAATGAAATTGAAGTTTTGAAATCAAAGAATGTATACCTTGAAACAGATAATGACACCCTAAAGGAAAACTGAATAGAGACGGAAGTAATGCTGGAATAGTAGAAATTTCATGTACAGAAATGCTCAAGGTATTACTTCAGAAAACTACCGAAATTGAAGTTTCATTAAAAACAACGCTAGAAGGTGTTTTCATTATGAAATATATAAGTAAATATCTAATGCAGTTATATATATGTATATATATATATATATATATATATATATATATATATATATATATATATATATATATATATATATATATATATATATATATATATATATATATATATATATATATATATATATATATATATATATATATATATATATATATATATATATATATATATATATATATATATATATATATATATATATATATATATATATATATATATATATATATATATATATATATATATATATATATATATATATATATATATATATATATATATATATATATATATATATATATATATATATATATATATATATATATATATATATATTTTTTTTTTTTCAGAACCCTCTTCAAGAAACAAAAATAAAGAAAAGGTAAGTTAACATATAGGACTACAATTTTCTTTTTTTAATACATTCTACTTCAAGAACATTTAGATAAAAGTATTTGCTACATTATATTAAAATCCTATTTTTCTCATATATATATATATATATATATATATATATATATATATATATATATATATATATATATATATATATATATATATATATATATATATATATATATATATATATATACAGGAAATTATTTTTGGATCAATTTCCTTCCCTGAAAAACCGTTCCTTACAATTTCTCGGAGGCCGAAAAACAGTTTATTTGTTAAAGACTTAGTTAGTCTTCTCTGGTCAGATGAAGATTTATACCAGCGTTCTCTCACAGGAAAGAATCATTTTAATTCCAAGGAAATAAAACAGCCACTAACACCTGAAAAACGATTTGCCATCGAAGGTAAATAGTCAGCATTAATTAAATTTATATTCATACTTTCATGATAATAACAAAATTTGAAAGATTTAATTTTTTTTCTTTCTCAGAGGCTTATTAATTATAATTGCGTGTTGTTTATGGATAATTCATTGTGAAACTGAAAACTTTGTTATAACCCTTAACGATATACTAATTGTTAGTTAATTTAGTTAAGATAACAATGTAAATAAGTTCAATAATGATGCTGTATAAAGCTGAGCGCAGTTGAAAACAACCAATGGAAGGCAAGATCCTCTCCTGAAATAATAGGCTTTCGAAGCGCGGGAAGGAATTGAAGGAAGAAGGCAGTTAGTGATTGACATAGCCTTGAGTAGGGGTTCCCACTCCGTAAAACTCAAAGGCAAGCTAACGGAATTATATTAATTAATATCCGATCTATAATCACAACTAATTAACATCGAAGATATCAAAAGTGCGCAATCTTGTTCTAAATTTATCTTGTGCTTTATTTGGATTGCAACAACTATTTTACTTAAAGGCATTGTTGCCCTCCTTTTCCATTTCATTTTTAAATCTGCATTTTTAATAAAGGAATACGAAGATAATTGTGTTTGGAGTTAATTACCTAATTAACATAGTCCAAAATGTTTTTTAAAGACAGATTGAAAAACAACAGTACCACGACGCTACCATAGCTCTTGAACTAAAGCTAGTTAACAGATATATAGCTGAAAAATAAACGGTGTTTGGAAGTGTAATTCAAGAAGAAATTTAAATATGACTTATGATATTCAGGTATGTTAATCAACTGATATGACTATATTCATATATTAATCTTCAGTCTTTTCAGGTATCTTAATTTAACAGCGAAAGAGCATTATTCTTCCTATATTTTCACAACAAAAAGCTTATAACATTTGTATAATCAATTCTATTTAGATTCACATCAAAATTTTTCCCCTTTTCACTTTTCATTTAATTTTTGAGGTTATCATGTTTAAAATTATTATTACCTTTAATTGAACGAATATTTGTTCTCAACTTAATTTAACTTTATTTTTTAACAGAATAAGAACATTCCAAGAGAGGAAGAAAAGGATTCATCTGAAAATGAACCTATTTCATATGATATGATCGACTAACTCAGAATTCTCCCTCTCTCATTTTATTTTATATTTATGTTTATAGATATATTTTATATTTGTTTATTTTATAGATAAAATATATCACAATTTGCTTTATATCGTATCTGTAAATGAAAAGAGATGCATGTTTTTTTTTTTTTTTTTTTTTTTTTTTAAACCAATTTAATCGTTTAATTATTTTCAATTAGAGATTATAGTTTTAAGTTATTCAGCTTCTTGAGAGTTAAGTTTTATTTTTAATTCTTAAGAAATATATCTTCTACAATGATTACTCCTTTAAAATGATGAAAAGTATATTATTATCTGATAGTACTCCATTTAATTTCTTTAGATATTTTCCTTGATATATATATATATATATATATATATATATATATATATATATATATATATATATATATATATATATATATATATATATATATATATATATATATATATATATATTTATTTCTTTAACTTCTCTTAGTCCCAAGAGGGGGCGAGTGCGTCATGCACGGAAATAATAGAAAAGTTGTAGAATGTGACGTGAGCCGAAAAGAAAGCCCGGGCCCAACTCTATACCCTCAGTACCCTTAAGCGAAAGCCCGCAGCCACAAGATATCCACCAAAGGTATCATACAAGGCGATAGACCTTCACTGTGGTAGATCGTCATTGTAGGAGTTCATCCTCCGGGACAAGCCCACAACCATACCCCCTCACAAAAACAAAGCCATTCACTCCTATTAAACACCATTCCCCTCGCTTGATGCATATATATATATATATATATATATATATATATATATATATATATATATATATATATATATTATATATATATATATATATATATATATATATATAGTGCCTTAACTAATCTCAGCGACCGTGTCAATCTCATTCCTTCTTATTGACCTTTTGCAAAGGTCGTGAGATAGAAATCTTCCCATTTCTTGACCTCCTTCTCTGTGCGGTCATACAATTCGATTTCGGCTCCCCTACTCTGATGTGGGTTTGTCCGTCTCCTGCTGTTTGCGCTGGGTCTCTATTTCCTACATAGATGCTGGAAAGGATAGTCGTTACTTAAAACCCTGTACAGTCATTGGCCAGTGGTTTTTGTGTCGTCGGAATCACCTCCTGGAGGTGGTCCTGTCTTGTGTACGTCTGGGTCATACCAACATCACTCAGGCTTCCTTTTGGCACGTGAGGTTCCCTTGTCGTGCATTTTTGGCCTTACTGCTGCCCTCTTTCAGTTGCTTATATTTAGTGGGCTGTGAAGCAGTCTCCGCTTCCATGATTTGCTCCATATATCTCAGGTATCACCTAGCTGATTCATATTCTCCAAGAATCTGATCACTTTCGTAGTGATCATGTTTTTGCTTTCTTATTAGACTTGAACATTTTATGTAGAATCTAATCTTTCCATACTGTGAACATTTTATATAGAATCTAATCTTTGCAAACCTTTTTTCTCTTTTGTTTATGGATTCGCATAGCCACAGCATAGCCACAATTCAGTGTGCTATTGGAGGTCCCTGTACATATATATATATATATATATATATATATATATATATATATATATATATATATATATATATATATATATATATATATATATATATATATATATATATATATATATATATATATATATATATATATATATATATATATATATATATATCTATATAGTATCGTAGTTCGTAGCCCAAGAATTTTCCAAAAGGAACCTATTGAAACACCATTAAAAATCAAATTGGAAAGTCTTCAATTTCTAGAGTTTATATATATATATATATATATATATATATATATATATATATATATATATATATATATATATATATATATATATATATATATATATATATATATATATATATATATATATATATATATATATATATATATATATATATATATATATATATATATATATATATATATATATATATATATATATATATATATATATATATATATATATATATATATATATATATATATATATATATATATATATATATATATATATATATATATATATCTTCTAGAAATTGAAGAATTTCCAATCGGATTTTTAAAGTGTTTCAATAGGTTCCTTTTGGAAAATTCTAGGGTTTATATAAGCTTTAGGGGAAATTTCTTATGGTTATTTTTCCATGCAGAATTTAATGTATATTTCAGATGGGGTCCAATTGGAAATTGATTAGGTTATAGTGGTTTCAATTGAAATTTTAAACAGGCATTGTAAGTAAATTCCTATTGGAAATTTCGAAATTCCGCATAGCACTTTCCTCAAATGTCCATATGGAAAAAGAACTGGATTTCATGAGAATTGATTGGGTTATATTGGTTTTAAAAAGAAATTCCCTACAGGGATTTTAGGAAAATCCCAATTGGAAACCGCCCATTTCTTATCTTAATTTATCCCCATTCCCACATGGAAAAAGATAAGGATCCTGTACGAATATTTCCAACGGGGTGTATAGGATCTTGTTGGAAATTGATGTGGATCCCGTTCAAATTTTTTGATGGGTAAGTGTTTTTTTTATGTATATGGAATGTACGGAAAATATTATGAGGAAATTATTTAGAGAGCTTTTGCAGTTGGATTGCTTGTTTTAGCGCAATTGAGGGAAACAAATATTTATATTAAAACACCTATTCAATTGATATGTAGTGTAACAGTATAATTTAAAATGTTTACAATCAGTTGTGAATTTGACAGGTGACAACCACGTAAAAGTTAACATTAAAAAAGGTCTGTAAGGAGCGAGGTCATTAATTCAGTAGGTCTGAAGACGTCATATATTCACGGTATTTTTGTTTATTAACAACCCGTAAGTAGACGAAATGCCACGTGACCTGTACACCGAAGAGGAGAAACGAGATATGTTGGAGGCGTATATTACTCAAGGTAAAAATGCTCGTAGAACTGCAAATTACTACGGACAACGACACCCAGATAAACGACTGCCATTCTACATCACATTCTTCAGAGTCTATCAAAGGTTTGTCACTACAGGATCTATTGTACAACCTCCTCAACACGTGCCACGACGCAGCAGGCCCCGCACCTTCGACATATTGAACTAGAAGTTTTGTTATACACGATTGAGAATTCTACATCGTCATTACGACAGGCAGGTAGGGTTCTTGGAATCTCGAAAGATACCATTCGTAGGATTCGTATGGAATACAATATGTTCCCTTACAGGCCTCATGTTGTTCATGGACTGCTGCCAAATGATTTACAGCGGAGGTTGGTGTTCTTGGCCACGATGGATGGTCTTATATCCGATATGTCTGACATATTGCAAAACATTTTGTGGACAGATGAATCTCGTTTTACGAACAATGGCGTTCTCAATTGATGGAACTTTCGCCACTGGGCAGAAGAGAACCCTCATATAAGGTTTGCTACCCTTCACCAGGTGACATTTTTGGTGAACGTTTGGTGTGGTTAGCTTAATCACAGGCTTATTGGACCCTAATTCTTAGATGAAATTCTGACAGGCTTGCGCTATCTACATTTCTTGCAAGGGGACCTCAGCAACCTTTTTTGTGGCATACCCTTACGGACACGCCAAAGGATGTATTTTCAGCATGATGGCTGCCCAACTCACAATGCAGCAGTTGTGACCAATTACATTAACAGGACCTTCCAAGTCGATTGGACGAAGTGGGCCTGTTCAATGGCCTCCACAATCACCTGACCTTACTCCTCTTGACTACTTCTTGTGGGGATATCAAAAAAATATGGTGTACGCTGGGTATGGGAACACAGTGACCTCAGCTGATGAGCTTCGTTGTCGAATAGGCCAGGCTTGTCTTAGAATGAATCCCGCGTCAATCGCTTTGGCAACCAGCACGGAATGGATTAAGAGAGCAGATGCCTGCATTCAGATGGATGGACGATATTTCGAGCAGTTCCTATAAATACTACTGCATTCATTATTTCATTATTTATTTATTTATTTATTTGTTTACTTATTTATTTATATTCTGTATTTATGTATGTATTGTATTTGTATTAAAGGTTGTACTATTTATCAAATGATTCTTTCTTAAGAAATTTGTTTTCCTCAATTGAGCAAAAACAAGCAATCCAACTGCAAAAGCTCTCTAAATAGTTTCCTCATAATATTTCCCGTACATTCCATATACATAAAAAAACACATACTGTTCCATTGGAAAAATGCATGTTTGTGCGCAAGGAGCATCCTGCGCATGCGCGGAAGGTAAAACAAACATGTCATA
>SEYY01016389.1:0-5000 GCA_009176605.1 Armadillidium nasatum
TTTAAATAAATAAATTCTCAATACTCTTTCTTGTCTAAATTATAAATAAAAATGCTTTCTTTAAAAATTAATGTTTCCCATAAAAAAACGTTTTCCTTAAAAATTATATTTTAAGACAAACTATTTAAATATGTTATGTGATATAAAATTAATAATTTTTGATTACATGTAGTTTATTTCACTAATTATTTGTTTTAGTTGAAAAGAAATATGCAATTCGTTAGTTAATTGAAATTCTTTATTGTACAAATTTTAAAATAATTAATAAATATTTTCTCTTAAAATTATTTTATATCATACCACATTTTTTAAAAATTCCTGTTGAGCAGGAAACGTGGCACCGTTGCATTTCAAGGATAATTTTTTTTTTCCATTGTTGAAATAAATATAATTTTCTTTTTCCCAGAATGCAATGTCAAAGTCGTTTATTTGACCCGCTCTTTCTACTTCGCATAAATACATTCATTTTGCTTAGAGATTGATATACTACAGTTACTACTTTTTTCATAAAAACCGCCAAAGAACTGATATGAGTCCCTCACAAAATCTTAGTTTATTAATATTATATATATAATATAGTAGTTATAGTATTCCTATAATAAAAATTCAACAGGGTTTTAACTCTAACTACTATTAACGTAACTATATGAATTTTCTAACATTTATTTATTTATTAGAATTATATCACAGTACTACACTAAATTTCAGATTTTAACGTAATTTTAACCTATACTTATACGCTCATGTATATATAGTTTCATATCATTCCTATTATAATAATATAGTATATATACCTTATATTGAGACGTATGTATTAAATCGTAATCTATAAATATTTGTCTCATGTTACTATAGGAATATCTCTATAGATATATGATATATATATATATTATATATAATTTTTTTTTTTTTTTTTTTTTTTTTTTTTTTTATATATATATATTATATTTATATTCAGTGATGGAATCCGCATCCGCATCCGCACAAATCAAACATCCGCATCCGCATCCGAAAATTAAACATCCGCATCCGCTTTTCGAAAATTCAAAATCCGCATCTGAATCCGCATCCGCATCCGCATCCGCACTTTCGGAATTCACATCCGCATGCGCATCCACATCCGCACTTTCTCCAAATTAACATCCGCATCCGAATCCGCATCCGCAAATTTGAAAATTGACATCCGATCCATGCTAATATATATCTATATTTTTATATATACATAGTATATATATATATATATATATATATATATATTCTATTATTCTATTTTATCTGTATATATATATATCTATTATATATATATATATATATATGCGAATGTAGATCAAGAGTGAGGGTGAAGAGAACTATCGGATTGGTTTAGCATAGGAGTGGATTACTGACAGGGTTGTATATCTCCTGTTTTCATCTATTGATGAATAGTTACTAGAAAACTGGAGAGAGAAGGGAAGATATTACGTGATAAATATGGAGGGTGAATTGAAGTGATGTTTTACTTTTTGCAGTATGCGGCATGTGTTGGTGGCAAATTGGAAAAAGATAGAATACTTGTGAAAGTTTGAAGGGAAATGTGCAAAAACAGATTGAATTCATCCAGCGAAAATAAATTATGAGATTGGAGGTGGGGATGAGAAATGTGAGGGAGGAATTGGTTTGAGAAGTGTGAAATGGAAACTTAGGAGGTAAAAAATTCAAATATCTAGTAAATGTTGGGTGGAAGGTAGGAGGAGGAAAAAGAATAAAGAACAGATGTGTAGAAGGAATGAAGTATTGGGGGGCCTAAGAAGTATGGAAGAAAGGTAAATTCGAAGAAATAAAATAAAGAATGTTTGATGCATGTTTCACTTCTGTTTTATGTGTGTGAATCCTGACGATAGTGCTCGGTCGAGAAAAAGTTTAAATGTCATGAGATGAAAGATTTGAGAGCAAATAATGAGAAAGATTGCTAGGATGAAAATAAAGAATAAGGAGTGTGTAAATGGAAAGGTGTAATTGTAGAGAGGAGGAGGATGTGCTAAAATGTTTCGGACATATTTGAAGAATGAAAGAGAACAGAAGGGTTGGCAAAGTACGTAGAGTTCCGAATGTAGATAGGGGAAGGGTAGGGGAGGGGAGGCGAGAGTGAGATGGATGGATTCGGGTGAGAGTTGATTTTGATGGAAGGAATTTGAGTTTTGATGAGGGTAGAAGATTTGTGGTGACAGAGATGAAAGGGAGTGGTGAAAGCGTTGAAAGGTAAGAATAGTTCTGTTTGTAAGGGAATTGTGGCGGGCACCACCTCAACGAAAAGTGGGACAGGTGATAGTGAAAATAATATATATATTAATATTATATATATAGTAGTATTCTAGTAATATATTAAAATATATTATAATTATTATATATAGTATATATTATATATATATATATATATAATATATATATATATATTATATATACTATATATATATAATATGACTATATATCAACAATTAACATCCGATCCGCATACCGCATCCCGATCCTCATGCAAAATGTAACATCCGCATCCGCATCCGCATCCTATCAAAATTAACATCCGCATTCCGCATCCGCATCCGAATTTTTTGAAAATTCAACATCCGCTTCCGTATCCGCACTTCTCCAAATTTCGGCATCCGCATCCGCATCCGCACTTTCGAAAAATTCAACATCCGCATCCGCATCCGCAAATCAGCGCACCACGCACCGCACCTCACTTTTATTTTTTCTTTCGCATCCGCATCCGCATTTTTTTAAAATTCAACATCCGCATCCGCATTGCCGCAGATTGGAAAATATGACATCCGATCCACACTAATCATATATATATCTATATATAATATATATATATAATATATATATATATATATATATATATATATATATATATATATATATATTATATATATATATATATATATTATTATAATTTTTCATACAAATTACAAAATTTTTTTGTACTGGTACTTAATACTTGTTCAGTTCTAAATTTATTATTATTATTATTTTTTTATTATTATTATTATTATTATTATTTATTTTATTATTTTATAATTGACTTTGCACTTGCGAAAAATAATACTTTTAATTAAGTAAAAAGTTAAATTTTGAAAGCAAAAATCCTAATAATTATTATTTATTCTGAGAAGAAAACGTTTTTATCTGATTCTCATATTCAGATTTGTCAAAAATGTTCTTGTATATCACACTATTATTATTATTATTATTATCATTATTATTATTATTATTATTATTATTATTATTATTATTATTATTATTATTATTATTATTATTATTATTATTATTATTATATATTATTATTTTTATTATTATTATATTATTTTTATTTAGCCATATCGATGATCAGCAAAAAGGGAATGAGACTCTAGATTATCTAGGCAGGAAATGAAAGTTGAGAAGAGTTCAAAGATTTAGACAACACAAGTAAACGCTATAGGAGAATAGTTAGAAGGATAAGAATGGCTACCCATCTTTGGGATCAGGTCAACACATGTGCACTTCCAAAATTGAGGAAAACTATTAGTACTGATGCATAGAGAGTAGAGTCGAACGAGGACAGGCAACAGCTCAGACGCATACTTCCACAGAACTCGAAGAGGAATGCCAATTTCAGGATCTCCTGATCATTTATAATAATAAGTAGACTTGAGAAGAGGGTAAGGAGTAGGGATGCAAAAATCGTTCAGGATGGAAGTGGATGAAAAGAGGTAGATGAAAAGATTTCCGTTTTTAGAAGGAGTATTAGCTACAGATCGTAGATGGAATATATAACTGAAATATTGTTAAAGATAGGCAAGAAATTTTTTAATCGATTGAGGATTCAGCTGACTGTTATCAGTGTCAATATTCGGTTTCATCAGGCTTAAATATCTCTTGTTCAATAAAAATTAGTATTATCTTGAGCAGATGCATTCAATACATAACTGTGGACTATTTTTCGGACTAAAAAAAATCTACACAAAAGCGTTTTCATTTGGATGAAAAATTAAAAAATTTATCAATTCACAAGTGTAACAGATCCTAGGTTTAAGCTTGACTGGTGCCCTGAAAAAGGATACGTTAATAGGGTTTCCGTATAAAAGACAGATTCAAAAGCTTCCAATATCGTTATTGCAGACCAAAGAATTCACCGAAAAGAATTTCTGGTAACCATCCACCAAAGAGAAAATAATTAAGCTTTATGACTTCATCAACTCAAGATCAAATGAGGGATCACATTAATATCGAAATACAGAAATATTTCAGTAAACCTTGTATTTTTTTAAGAAAGGGTTTGTGTACAGATATATTGAAATTATCTTGAAGAGATGTTTCCAACACTGGCAAAGCTTTCACAAAAATATTTGACTATTCCAGCATCTTCTGTCCCTGTGAAAAGAATCTTCAATTTCATGGAAAAAGTTTTTCGCCCCAATATATGTTGATAGATGACAAAAATTTTGAAACTCTCAGTGCTTGTGATATGCAATAATAACTAGAATTATGATTTTAATATTTATTTTCCAGAATAAAGAATCAAAAAGGCTTACAGAACTAATAAAAGCTCAATTATGTTCAAATACATTTTTATTCTCTATTTAATTTAATCAAATTGTTATATATTTTACTATATTGTTTATCATAGTTCAGAATTGAAGAATGGATGTCAATAGTGTAATTTTACATGTTAATGACTGCAAAAATATTATAAAAAAAATTTGAAATGTTCTTGTACTTGTACTTAAGTACAATCCATTTTCTTTACTTGTACTTGTTGTACTTTAACAATTCTGATGTACTTGTTTCGTCACTCTTTCTTCACTATCGCTATTTCAACGGACACTGCTCTTCTGAACTCTCTCGTCGCATACCTTCTCCAATGAGAAGAGCTTGTGCGACACGCCTTTCTACACAGTCTCATCCTTTCTCTGGCCAACTTTCTGACCCCAGACTTAACCGCTAACTCAATCTTACACATACTCTACTTGTAAAATCTG